>JBAMYA010000004.1:9772334-9795126 GCA_037176975.1 Arrhamphus sclerolepis | reverse complement strand
AATGATTCCTATGAGCCAATTGTGTGTTGAAGGGTCTTTAATGAGAGTACTTGACGATGAGCAAAACGTATATGCTAATCTCTCATATGTATCAGGTTGCAATCGTCAAACCATAAATAATCCAGTTTACTTGAAGTATACAGAAAAATATTTTAGTTTTCAGAATATAAAATGGAGTTGCATCAAGACAACAACTTAGCAATTGTGAGTTAAATAAAAAAAAAAAAAAGATTCATCATTTTTTAGTGCATGATTAGGACTGACTCGGTGACTGAAGTTTTTGAAAAAATGTGAACCCCCTTTTTTATTGCTTGTTTTTGTTACAGGCACATTTACATACACAGGAACTTTAACTGTTTATGAAGGTGTATCAAAGGGTTAATTATTTTCTAGGGTAATACATTCACCCTTTGATGTAGTGAAGCACCTTTTTGTGTGTTTGGCTTTTAGTTTCTAGAATATTTCATCATTTCCATAGAATTAGAAGATTGTGCATTTTGAGTGCTCTCAATATTTTTGATGCATTTTTTCATCTTTAGGCATTTGTAAATAACACTAACTGAAACACACTGGACCCTTTGCATATTTTTGTGCTCATAGGAATCCATTCAAACACCACTTTTAAACCTGTTCTAAGGATCAAAACTAGTGAATGCATGATGCATATAAATAAATGTTGCTGCTAAACTTTCACATATACAAGGGTGCAGTAATCAAACCATAAAAAAAAAGTTTACATGAGGTATATTGATGGTAAATAATTCAGTGTTTTTTAGACCATAAAATTGAGTTGCATCATGACAAAAACTTGCCATTTAAGTGTTAATAAGACCCCCTCCAAGTGCAATGCAGCAATATCTGCTTTTTTCAGATCTGTCTGGACATTCTGTCTTCATTATTTATCCAAAACTTGTACCTTCTTCATACAAATGTTGTCTTCTAATATACATTTCTGGAGACAAAACTATTTGATTAGTGAATGGCATCAAGAACGCACCGAAGCAAGTTTAGTATAAATACTAGATTCTTTATTTAAATATTGTACATATTTTAAAAACATATTTACATAAATTAGACCTGCATTGTTAAAATGTAGACATACATATATCTTTCATTCGCTTGCTGGCAAGAGGACAATCATACCATTAGACTGCAGAAGCACCTTTGAAAACAGGAGATTAAGATAAGGGGTGATGGGGGTGGGGTGGGGTGGGGGGCACACCATTCACCATGAACACTGGGCAACACAACCCACACAAGACAAGCTTGCAATGACAGGAAAGGCCTCTTGATTACAGGTCTGGCTTTTAAGGCTGAAACTGTACTCACCCTCATAACGGAAAGACAAGAAAAGACTCCAAATGTGAGAGATTAACAGCAAAATGGTGCTGAAATGAAGACACAAGACATGCAAAAAAAAAAAAAAAAAAAGAGGAGAAGAGTGCTGACAGCAGGGTAAATAATATTCAAATGAAGGTTTTGATTTTGCTGAGGATGGAAGACTAGGTAAATTTCCACTGATGTGAAATGTACTTGCTAGGAGAAAAGAAAAAAAAGTTGGTGGCCTGCATACAGTCTGTAAACTATTTAACTCTGAATACAAAGCACACAAACAGTAGTCAATTTATATATGCTTTAGCTGAATCTTCTACGGTAACTGTTAGATGAACAAAACTGAGGCAATGTTGACATCCACCAAGACACCATTATCTTTACAGTGGGTCTGACACAGCAGTACTCAAATCACGTGTTTACATATACATGTATGGCTTTCCTTCTTTGGTTACTTGTCTCACGCTTACAGATAACCAACCACACCATCTAAATCTAGCAGAAATATGAAGACGGCTTTCCTTTTCAGATCCTTTAGGCATAAAATTACATTTTAGTGTCACTGGACATTTCTACCAACACATGTGGCCATTACACACAGTTCTAAGCACAAGGAACGTCCAATATTGCTGTATGAATTTTCAGTCTCAAAAAAACAACAAAAAAAAAAAAAAAAAGGAAGAAGAAAAGCATAATGATATACACAAAGAAAGCGTTTCTTTGGTGCACATGCTTTTAAACCTTAACCATCTAGACAAGGCATTAGATGAGGAGACAGACTATTATGGGCAGAACAGTAAGGTTTGTTTTTTTGTTTGTTTTTTGATTAATGTTGTTTGGTGAAATCCAGTACATATCCACACACAAACACACCACCATCTATACATGAACCATAGCATTTGAGTCATAACAAAATCTGAATTATAAGGAGCAGCAAACAAATGAAAAAGGACGTGGAACTCAAAAAAAAAACAACTTAAAAACACTCAAAAAAGCACATTTGATTCTAAAATAAAGGGTCTTTTTTTAAACTTATTCCTGACCTTTCATTGCAATTCTAAGCATTCCCAGATGCTAGTTTTAGCTTTACGAGATAAGAAATATTAACATTCAAGACAACGCACATTGCAGTAACTTATTTCACTCTCATGCGCGCGCGCACACACACACACACACACATAAATATCCCTCTGACCACACAACCAATGCAGGACCGTCCCTGCAAGAATCTTGTTCATTGCAGCAATTGGAAGTTTGGATTGAAAAAAGCTCACATCAAGATTATCACCGTTACAAGAAAACATGTTCATGAATGGTTGCGTTTATCTTTCACACAAGTCACCAAATAGCTCTTCACTTTAACAATCAAAATCAAGAGACAACAGAAAAGGCAAGAATACAGCCCTAAAAAAAAAATAAAATAAATTATTTACAACTCATCAAGATGTGCACACCGAAACCTCATCATCCTTCACATGATCGCTTTAAGAAATGTTACGCTTTCCCAGATTGTTGATTTCAGAAAAAAATAGTTCATTCACATTCCCAGATCTGATACGCTAAAACCCAAATCCCACTTTTCATTCTCCAACACCATTTACCATTTCCACTTCGGCGTACTTGCTCAAATCCATGTGCCCAATTCACAACATTTCACAATATGGCAGCAGATCCACATGAACAATCACAAATAAGCAGGTTGACAACCTGCTCCATCACCACCCATGACATATTCACCCTAATTTCTACTACTTCTTCTTCTTATTTTTTCATTTAAACCAGTCTTAAAGCCTTTTTGATCATAACTCTCCCAGGCTTCGTCAATCACTTAAAAACAGATATACAGTAACACATGGGGAACTAAAAGCATTCTTCTGCCCATCATTCTCAGCTTGTGTGAAAATGTCCTAGCTGCCTGCCGTCCCTAAACCGTTGAAGCACCAAATTAAAACAAAATTTTACACGAGTGGATATCAGCCACGCTGCGTGGAGTGTTGAGTCGTGCTGGTTGACTTCCCCTATTAGCCCGCAGTGCATGTTGGGTGGGCTGCAGGCGGAAGACTCAGGCAGACGGCAAGGAAGGATCAGCCTCAGAGAAAGCACCCACACACACATGCACACTTAGTCTGTGTATTCAGCCACAATAGACAGCAGCACCGTGATATCATCTGGTTTCCCTCCTGCAGAAAGAGTGAGGAGCCATATTAAATACAATCTGTATTAAGATCATCTTTTCATTTCACCTTGCTCTTGTCTGCGTAAAGCAGAAGCAAATATAAGGTTCTAAGCAATGTTTTAAGTGCCGTGACTACCTCTGCTGTTTCAGATTTACATTTTTTTTATAGCAGCTTTTAACGATTTCAGAGTTGCATGTACTTAGGCTCAAATAGGACATAATTTGCATAAAACAAAGTATCCTCACCTCTAACATTCAAGCCATTGTCACAGGCAAACTGTGCAAAAGGGGACATATAGTTGGGATCGTAGGCAAGATCGTGAGCTTGCTTTGCGATACTCTGTGCAGTCTGCAGGATGCTGTCGTAGTTTGACGTCTGACAAGGAGCACAAAACAAAAGCATCAATATGTGATTAATGCAAAAGTGGTTTGATCACATGTCCAAATGAGCCACTATCCAGAGGCGACACCTTGAGTTTTTTGAGCTCCTGGAGAATCATGTAATCTGGCATGTTGTCAAAGAGTCCATCTGTGGCCGTTAAGATGATGTCACCAAGTTGCACGTCAAAAGAGGAGCTGTCAGCCGCTTCCGGACTAGAGGAAACAAAAAGGGATGGTCAGACCAGTCATATGAAAAGTGAAACTTGAGCATAAGGTACTCTGAGCTGCTGGAAACATTTTTCTAATATGAAAGTAAGCAGGAAAGAAGTCCCCACAAGTCACTGCCAAATCTTAATGGTGCATATGGAGCAGGCCTTTAATCTGACAGCTGACTCAAAAACAGCCTGCCCTTTGTCTACTTGCCAGGCGCAGGGAGGGGGACCTGTTGCTCAGATACCAAGAGTACGACTCAAGTTTTATTTCCCAGGAACCAGAGTTCCTGTGAGGTCTTCTTAGCCTCATTTTAAAGTCACATACTGAGCTTCATAACTCTGACATAAAACTCATGGAAATTACTGAAAAATTAAATGCCCTATTATTACAGAAGAATAAATTATGGAATAAAAGCGTTGAATGTTTATCCCATGGTAAAAAGGTTCGCGACTGTCAGACTCAAAATGTGACATCTAACCAAAGTTTCTGCAACAATGACACATTTTGACATGATCTTCATATTAATTGCTGCATATCTTGGCAATTTTATATCCATGGCCAGTCTATACTGGAACAGGATAAATTGTGTCAAGAATGTCTAAAGCTGCTGCATTCATCAAACCCTGCTGATCATCAAGCCAGCCTACGTTTCTACAGGCTAAGACAGGATTTCCATGTGGGTTACGTAAGAACAACCAGAGTAGACCCGCATACTTTGAAGTGTGACGCCAATGGAGACCTTGTTTACTTTGCAAACACTGTCCCAAATGGTTTCTGTTCTTATGCTTCTTTCAGAGGATGAGGCGTGTCCTCTTTAAGTCAGCTTTTTAGACTTTTGTTTAGAAGTGAAAATGCACATACCAGAGAAAACCAATGGAAAAAAAACAACAATCTAAAAACGAAACGCACAACAAAATTTTGACTGTTGGTACCCATTAGCCCACTGCTGACCTGTCACTGAGCACAACTCCCTCAGCTCCTGGAGGAGCAATGGACAGCTGGAAGGGTGTGTTAAAATAGTGCTGCTGCTCATCTGAACGATGGACCACCTCTCCACCTCGTACCACTAGGAAGCCAGAGTCTCCAAGGTTACATGTGTGTAGCCGGTGACTCCTTCGATCCAGAACCACAATACAGGCGGTGCTGCTCCCTGTAAACAGGAGATTAAAACAACGATGAGGGTCTATGCATGCCAAAAGATAAAAAGAAAGTTAAAAAGACTATTCCACAAAAGGATGAAACATTGAGAGCCATAATTAAAACTTCCCATTTCAATGAACTGGAACTGGGGTGGGGGTATTAAATATGATTACACCCTTCATTTGTGGCCTCATATTAATGGAGAGAAAAACAAGCATACAGATATATCCCTGGCCTGCCCCTGATCTCCACTGCCTTTAGTTAACAGTCCATGTGACCTCGAACGGTGACGGTCAAGTACTGACCTTGTTATGGCTTGCCAAACATAATTAGGGCCTTTGGCAAATATCACAACGGCATTTGAGTGCCTGCACTGGCTGTTAGCCAGAGATACTGAGCCTCATTAGAAATGTGACCTCGGTCACATGTGTGACACTATCCAGCTTTTAAAGTCCCAACCTGTCTGTGGTATCACTTCAAGGTGCATTCTTGACCTTTGTGAACTCTGGCATGATGTAAAATGTTTAACCCTTTCAAAAAGAAAATTATACAGCTCCAAGTGCTCAGAGTTCAAATTTCAAGGCGTCAGCATAAGAAAATACAGCCAGATCAAGTTTTTTTTAAGTCAACTCGTTGACACTGCCTTGATAAAGTTGAAGCACGAATCACTGAATGAAGTTGAAATGTTGGAAAAGTTCCTGCCACGTCGCACACAAACTTGAAACACGTATGTCAAATTATTCAGACTTTTTACTATCAGTTCAGATATAGAAATGCAATATAAATGCAGAAATGTCCAGTCATTACTGGTCGTATACTATATTAAGAACCTCTCTCCCGTGAACTACTGTCTGACTCATACTGCAGATATGCCTGCATTTCTCAGAACATTACTGCCCAGGAAAAAATAAATAAATAAATATCACTCTACCATTTTTGTTTATGCCGTCCGTTCTATCATGGTATACTCACCTAACAGTGGAACTTTGTTCTGTAAGAGCTCATAGTAGCCAGAGGTCAAAATACCCACTGGATTGCTGGGCATGAAGCGCCCCTCCTTCACCAGTCGCTCACAGGTCCTCATTAAGGTGGCAGAGAACTGTGATGGGTCAACACCATAGTCCCGCCATCCGCCTACACCATCTGCTACACCTGATGGATAAAGTGGGTCATTGGGTTAATTTACAGGAAATAAGAGCAGCTATTTCTCAAGCAAAAACAAATTATACATGTAATGAATAAGATTATGTAGGTGGTTAAGGAGTGGGAACTTCAATAAGTTTATACATCTAACCACTGCCTTGAATATGCAAAACAGAAGTTTAACATTATGCTGTATTTTTTTTCTTTCATTTTTATACATATTCAAAAAATTAATAAATAAAACAAATTATAATGTATCTGTCGTTTCATTAATTTGAGGTCTTGCTGACTTTGTTTGTAATAACAAACTGAATATACTTGTGAGCATTTGATTCTACGCTGACAGATGGTTCAGTATATTCAAGAGATAAATATCAGTGAGGCTGCAACAACGCCTCAAATACATCAACTTGCGAAGTATGCGCTGACACGTTAGCATTTAAAAAAAAAAAAAAAAAACATCTTGTGGCTCTCCAACATCATAGTGATGACATTAAACTTTCTTTTTGACTGCGTCTTATTGGTGTTCGCCACAGCAATGTAATCCACATGATTAGTTTGGCTCATGTTTTACGCCAGATTCAAACTCGGAGGTCTTTTTCTTAGAAATTAGTGGCTACAGGGCACTCAAGACACCACTGACATCATGTTTGATGTTCACTGCAATTAATAAAAACAACCAACCAAACAACATCCAACGTGACTATAACATGTGGTTTATTCACCATAATAGTGAGGTGCTACTACAGAATGTTGGTATTGCGTACGCATGTGCTTGTTAAGCGATGAGGTGATTCGCATACGTGGATCGTTACCAAAGTATGGTGCACACAACAGGACAATACAGACACGTGTGAACCAAGTGGCAACCACCTCACTTCTGGGTTCAGGCCCAACCAGGAAATAATGTTCTAAACATAGAAAATCCCCAGTGACTCTTATGCTAAAATGGTCAACTTTGCAGCAGAATTAAATACACTTGAAAACATGGTACAAAAATCGGCTTTGTTCTCCACAGTTGGATGTTATATCCATGACAACTGCACTGGGTAAATTTTTTTTTGAGCATGTCATATTAATTTATATTAAGCAATAAAGCTGACCAATCAGATGACCGAATTCATTTGACATGCTTAAAAGAAAACTAGCCATTGGCTTTGACAGCTTTGTCCCACCTCTTTACAACATGGCGCTGCACAGTTTAAGGAAAACTGGGCTTCAGTAGAAACCAATGGGTGACGTGAGCGTATGGTTAGTCATCTATGCATTTGATGTGAACGCAGCACATTTTCTCAACTGTTATTCAGAAATTAAATGCTTCTCTTATTATGTTGGGCAGATTTTATGTTGCATTTGTGGACTTGCTCTGAACTTTTCATTTGTGTTTTTACCCCCTTTTGTTTTTGGTTGGAGATAATTTATGCTAAATATATTGCGTCTCTGTGTAAACTAGAGCTCCGAACAGCTTTTGCACTATATGGGCTGTGGATAAGTTATGTCAAATTTGGAGATTGTTCTGTATAAACCAAATGATGCCTTAAGACACTGCTTTGCTTAATCTTTCAATGTTGAAAATGTTTCAATGTTAATTTGTTGTTTATTCTTGTTTTTTTTTAACTGAGAAACTATGAGAATGGTAAAATGTATTAACATTGATTGGCGTTTAACAGAATGATGAATTGTAAGATGGAAAGAAAATAAATCAGATTAACTGAAAAAAATAATAAGAATATAATCAACAGTGACATCCCTAAATATCAGCGCAATCTAAGTATATATACACACACTGAACTGGAGCCTAAATAAAGAACATGCTTTCAGTCATTTTTATTGGCCATGAGGTTCTAATTACTCTGCAGGGGGCTAAAGAGAACTATGCTAGCCAGCGACATGAGAGGTGGTATCATGGCCTTGCCATCAGCAACACTTAACACTGATGGAGTTGTTATTAAGAAGAATCAAACCAGGCACTGAGAAACAACTTTTTTATTTCTGTGGCTTAAAATCGATCCGCCTTCTCTTAGGTTGAAATTTTAAATATCTGCACTCATTTGTGTAGTTGCTGTTGTTTTACAACTGAAATTATCTGGAAAAATACGTGTCTGCAAGGCACACAGGTCATTCATTCGTTCTCTAAACCTGTTTCAGTCAGATTCAGAGTCACAGGGTTAGGAGGGCTGGAGTCTTTCCCAGGTGTCATCAGACTAGAGTCTGTGTCCAACCCTGGAAAGATTCCATTTGGGTCAGGGACAAAGAATGTAAAGAGAAGTGATGGAAATAAGTCTATACTTCCACAACACGTGACCTTAAGTTATTTAATCAATTTTTCCTTTTAAATGTATGGTATGTTAAATGTCACCACAATTACCATCACATGGTTCTACTATTATTAATTTTATGCTTCTTTTCCGATGTTCATTTGATTTAAGATTCATTTCTGTATGAAGACCTGATCAAAATAACAGGACATGGGATTTGACAAAGCAAACTGTTTCACATGGAATATAAAAGGCCAAAGACAAAGGATACATACATACAATAACTAGTATTTCCAAACACATTCGTGTCACATCAAGCATCATTATTAAACCACGTGAAAAACAAAAAACAAAAATGGAGACAGCGTTTCTACAACACAACTATTGGAAATGAGTCACTTCAATCGAGACTGAAACTGAAACCAACAGTATCCCAGGATTACCATAAAATTCCCCCATAGTCTACTCCAGACAAGCCACAAACGTTTCATCGGGTCCAAAACCCGGGCACAAAGAGAAAGAAAGAAAAAAACATCTATACATATCTACATACGTTCAATGCAGCTTCTACTTTAGTGAAACTCTCGTGTGGGAGGTATTTTATATACATACATACATACATACATACATATATATATATATACACACACAAACACACACATCATATTTAACTACGGATGTCTGCACGTGTGTAACCTGGCATAGCTATAAAACTACAAACACACCGTGCAGAAGCACCCACGGAGCCACGTGGCTCCTCCAGTATTCAACAACGTCTCGTCTCGTGCCGGCAGCGCGTGAGGACAAAGCAACTGCATCCAGCAGTGCTAGCAGGTAGCAATATGGCTGCCTCCACTCTCAACCATTCTGACCTTTGCAAGACATTGTACAGTTCAGTCCGGCCACTTTTAATGGTGGCATTTCTAATCTTGACAGCCTTAAATTACATTATCTTCATCTTCATTTCTTATGTGTTCGATACATTGCATTGCCACTGCGTGTTCCTGCTCTGGCTAATCTAGGTGAAAGGTCATTGGGGGGTTTAAAAGCAAAAACTAAACAAAAACCTACAAACCGGTTTGTGTTAGTCAATTGATGTGATTGTACGTATCCTGAAAGTATCAGTATGTTACAAGTGTCGATCCGGATTCGAGTTGGCCAGTTTAAAAGCTCGCCTGACGGCTGTAAAGGGGAGCAAACACACGGGTCTCTTTTTCGAGGGGTGGGGGCTGTTGTGTTTTCATCCGAGTGGTCGGTACACGTGCATGGTAGACCACTGAAGGTCACTCCAGTACAGAGGGTGTCTGACATGCAACTGAAAAGCACCTGACCTTACCTAAAACGTCTGCAGTCCTGTGCCGCGCGATGAAGCAGGCGTCATCCCCGTAGCACATCCCTTTCTTCAGGATCCCCTTTCGAAAGTCTTTACCGAAGCCATAACTAGCGGTGATCAGGCTGTAGTCCCGACCGTCCGTCTGAGAGAGTCCACCCAGGACAGCCCTGGCTACCAGTCTGCCATAACTCAGTACGGATAACATCCCCTAGCAAGGAGAAATCCCGTCTTGAGCAGATCACCCACACGTTGTCCTCACTTGTCTCCCTCTAAGCGGGTCCGTACACCTGCCTGCGAGTCCTCGGATCAAGCTCTGGGTATTTATCTGTCCATTCGACCCCGACTGGGCCGCTCCGATGAAATTAGCGTAGTTCTTCTAGTTGCTCTAAACTGCCACCGCTGGTCGTGACTTCTCGATATGTCTCATGGGTACATTTCGCACACGCTTAAGTTCCTCCACTAGGCTCCCTCTTCACCGACATGTTTCCAGCAGACACAAAGCTGAGTACATACGGGTCTTTGACCGTTTACAACCGTGACGCCAAAGGCTGGCGTTGCCATGGCTCCTCCCACACAGAAGTGGCGAAGAAGGAGGAGAATCATCCTGTTGCTGATCCGACTGCTTACTCCAGCTATCAGCGTCAGGAAGCAGTACACTAAGGTGATAGATAGAAAGAAACGCCTGCCCTGCATTCTTTACACTGGCTCCCAGTTGAGTTCAGAATACTTTAAAACTTGTTTTTGGTGTTTTTTTGTGCTATATAGCCTTTGCTGCTTCTTATTTATCTGAAGTTTTAAGTTTTTGGCGTCCCAACAGAGCCCTGCGTTCTACTGGACAACATTTGTTAGAGGGTCCCACGGATGAGGCGAAAACGTGGGCTGATCGTTCTTTTGCAGTTGCGGGTCCCAAACTCTGGAACATCTTCCTCTTCAGCTACTACTCTCACTGACCTGCCTCTGTTTAGATCAAAACCGAAGACGTACCTGTTTAGAATGTCATTTGCCACAGATAGCACTCTTTTATTGCTTTTAAAAAAAATGTAAGATTTTTAATTTTCTTTAGATTTAATGTGTTTGATTACTATTTTCATAGTCCATGATTAGCTTTTATTTGCTTCTAATTGGTATGAAGCACTTTGTAAACCTTGGTTGTTTAAATGTGCTATATAAAGATAGGTCAATTGATTCCAATAAAACGTATTTATCCCCTAAGGGAAATTATGGTAACTGTTATAATTATTATAAATTGCTATATTATGATAAGAAATTATTATAAATTATAATGCACAGCCAAGCTGCAGCTGCATCATTCACTCTGCCGAGAAAGTGATCAGCTGCAACCTTCGATCTTTCCAGGAGCTGTACATCTACAGGACCCAGAGAAGTGCAGCCTGAATTGCAGCTGACCCTTCCCATCCTGGACACAGTTTCAGTCCCTCCCCTTCTGGGAAAAGTTTCAGTCCATCAGGACCAGGACCTTATTTCACCAGAACAATTTCTTCCTCACTGCAGTCTGCTGAACAGATGCCAGACTCCTCCCAGTTGATACCCCAGGACCCATCAACCAATAACTTGTTTATTTATCTTTTTTTTTTTTTGATTTTATTATATTGTGTATATATTTCAAAATTGTACATAGAAATACTTTCTTTTCCCTTTTTGCTTACTCTGTTTTTGCACATAACACCGCTAGCACTGTAAAAAGCTTTTTCTATCTATCTATCTATCTATCTATCTATCTATCTATCTATCTATCTATCTATCTATCTATCTAATTATTATTTGAATTACCTGGCAATAAAACATTTCTGATTCGGGTTCTTCTCTAATTCTGATATTAAGCCGTGTCATTATTTAACTAACAAAAACTTGGTCAAATACTGAAACAGTGTCTGAAAAACTATATCTTACTACTTCCATAAATTATTAGATTACCCCCTCCCCTCATTTCTTGGGCTTGGCAATTACAGTTTTCTGAATTACGTTTTTATTTGTTCATGGTCATGCTTTAGTTTATATTAAGAAATAAATACCATTTTATTAAATAAATACATTAACAAATTAAGCGAGTGTTCTGGCTGTTTAGAGCCTATCACCGGAAGTGCAGTAGCGGTTGTGCACTTGTTTTATTTAACTTTACATAGCGGACATTCGGCCAAGTTGGCGTTACCATTATCATTTCACGAGGGCTCCCGAATTTCAAACTATCCCATAATTTTCCATTTACCTTTAATATAAGAAAATATGTTGAAAATTACGTAATATTTTGGCCCCTCGACTTTTGCCTGTGAACGTTGCTTTACTTGCCTCGCATAAAACAGTCCCCGCCTCTACGCAGCGTCCCACAAGGTATTCAGTGTGATAGTCAACGAGCGCACCCTGATTGAGACGCAACCACCCTGAGCTACAGCCCAGTCAGAGCGGTCAGAGAGAGAGGGCGACAAACGAACGCAGTTTAGCGAGATAAGGATAACATCGAAGCCAACGGACAGGCCATCAATCGACGGTGAGCTTCTACGTTTAGCTATATTTAACGATCATGCCGTTATATGAATCCACGGCTACGATGTTAAAAAAATCTCGAAACATCTTTTTTAAAGGCCGTCAGGGATAACGGTTAATATTCGGGATGATCATGATGCAATGATGACGGCTCTTCGGTGATAACAGGTTCATAGCTGTCGTGGATGGCAGGTTTATGTGAGAAAAAAAAAGTAACATCAAGCAAACCCAAGTAAAACAATCAGTTCGCTTCAATACTCTTTTAATAACCGAATAGGGATCAGTCCAACAGGCGTGTGTTCAAATCAGGGAAATACGGTTAACTGTGACGTTATCTCTGTACCGTAATCCACACCATGGTTATCCAGTGTTACTGGTTGGTAATCATGTAGAGTATAGCATTAGAAATAACAGCACATGTAACGCTTTTTAAAATATAATTCTTTGTTGTTTTATATTTTCTCTTGAAGGCTGCGATGGGGAGGTTGTGTGAGATGGGCCTTTTGTCCCTTCTTATTTTGTCTCTCCTGCACACTGAACCAACATGGGCTAAGAGAGCTGGTGGCAGCACTAGCAGCAGAAAAACCTCATCAACAAGCAATAGGGGTGGGACACAGTCCAAGCCTTCCAGCTCTCAGCCAGGAAACTATCCAAGGCAGCCACAGAATCCCAGTCGCAACAACAATCCTTATCCCTCGGGAGGAAGTTATCCTTACCCTGGAGCAGGGAACACTAACCAAGGTGGATATCCCAGACAAAATCCACCAAGTTATCCAGGAGCCGGTGGGAATCCTGGCGGTTATCCTGCAGGTGGTTATCCAGCTGCAGGCGGATACCCAGCAGCTGGAGGGTATCCTAATCAAAATCCAGGGAGAGGGAATTACCCAAATCAATACCCAGCAGCAGGCGGCTACCCAGCGGCAGGTGGTTACCCAGCAGCGGGCGGCTACCCAGCAGCAGGTGGCTACCCCAACCAGTATCCAGGAAGAGGAGGATATCCTAACCAGTACCCTGCTGGAGGGGGTATTCCAAATCAGAAT
The DNA here is from genome assembly GCA_037176975.1 of Arrhamphus sclerolepis. NCBI lineage: Eukaryota > Metazoa > Chordata > Actinopteri > Beloniformes > Hemiramphidae > Arrhamphus > Arrhamphus sclerolepis. The sequence continues at coordinate 9,781,608 of JBAMYA010000004.1, read as the reverse complement.
CCTGGTAGGAATTATCCTAATCAGTATCCAGGGGCTGGGGGATACCCAGCAGCAGGCGGCTATCCTAACCAGTATCCAGGAGCAGGTGGTTACCCAGTCAGAGGAGGAAATACAGGACAAGGTTGGGGTGTGCCTGGTGCAAATCCAGGGGGGTATCCAGGAGGGTATCCAGGTGGTGGTTACCCCAACTGGAACCCAAATAATAAGATCCTCAGTCCCAGATATGGTGGAGGAGGCTATGGATATGGTGGTTATGGAATGGGTGGCTCTCCTTTCTCACGTTCTGTGCAGAGCATGGGATATCAGCCCAAGTCTACAGGTTTTGCCAAAAAAGCCATGGTAGCAGCAGGTGTTGGTGCTGTGGCTGGAATGGCCGTTGGATATGGACTAGGGCGCTTCCCCCGACCACATTTCAATTTCCGCAGCCCTGAAGAAGAATACTACTACAACAATTACATGTACCGTCGTTATGGTACCCAATCAACAGATGAAAAAGATTTTGGCCGTGATTACGTCTACAAGCCTCCTCCAAGGGCAGAGACTTATGAGAGCTTCATGAGCCGCTGCTTGAACAGTACTGACCTTCTTAAAAATCAGGACAGCGCAGATGAAGCGGGTGATGACACTGTCAGCATCGAGGAGATTGGGTATCCAGCCCTAATTGAGCAAGTGAAGTCCCAGCGCTGCATGGAGAAGTATGTGAAGTACTCTGACAGCTTTCTGGTGAAACGAGAATTTGAGCAACAGTCTCCACAAAGTCACAGCAGTCCTCTGAGCTACGGGGTAAGGCAGCTTTTCACTTCCTGCCTCATGTTGGTGTCCAGCATGCTCCTGCTGCAGTGAGGAAGACACATTGCATTTCTTTCAACGACAATTTCTACTGCCTCCATCATACTTGCACGTTCAGTACTAGCTAGTGTGTATAATCTCCACAGCAGAAGTCATAGCTTTATACTTTCCCACAATACAAACTTTTAATATCACTAAAGAAAACTAGCAACAGATGAGAGAGGGTTGATTTTTAGGTTTTATATAAATTAGTCTTTTTCAGAAGGCAGCAGTAAATGTAGAATGCTACTGAGATAGTCAGTTATGTGTTTCACTGGCTGGACTGTTTTTTTTTTCCCTCCCAAAATTTATCCAACTTGTTTTGTTTTGCACTTTAACTGTACATTCACGAGCATTGGGTACATGGCAAACTTGATCCTCTGATGTAATTTCTGATTCAAAATAGGAGTTAAATACATTAGCTGTTTTTTGTTGTTGTTTTTTTTTTGTTTTTTTCTCAGGACCACTCACAATTAAGTTTCTGTTTTGGTGCATTATTAATGCCTTCAATGAGTCCAATTTATAGCTACAACATAGGTTATATGTGCATTTTGGTGCAAAGACTGCTATCTAATTGTGTTTTGACACAAGAGTCAATGCTGTAAAAAAAATAGGGAAAATAAGGGGAAAAGATTGCATTTAACTGATACAGAACCATTATTAGCAGAAACCGAGATTATGGTGACTTTTTTTTTTCTTCAAATTTCCTGTAAGATCAAATCTGAACTCAGGGACTTTTAAAACAGTTTCAGAAGCAAAGAATAACTCATCAGAACTGCTTTGATCAGTGAAAGACAACAATGCAGGTGAGTGCATAGCCTCAGACACAAAATGTAGACAGGAGAAAAAGATTTCCTCTCTAAAACGGATTTACAGCTTTTTCATTAATCAACAGGTCTCCTAATGCAAGATGACAATGATGGATTGTTTTGCAAAACATCATCAAGTCAAAGTTCGCTCACTGCTCTAATCTGTGGGGAATTTGTTTAAACATTTGGGGATGATGTTTTGGAGATGATTTAAAGTTGAACACATGTATATATTTAATCAGATTAAAAACAGTATGCACTCAGAAGACAGAAAGCATAATAAAACTGGAGGTTTCCTCAGTGTAAAAGACTAGACATATTTCTCAGATCTATAGAAGTCAAACCTAATCTGTTACTTTGTGTAAAATCCAGTGTTGCATGTAATAGACCCTAAATAAGAGGAGGAACTGACTAAATGAGGTAATTAGTGCCGTTTCTACCTCGCCTTATTAACAATCCGCGCTTCAGTTGGCGACAATATTGGATGCTTTTAATCCAGCTGTTCTGTTTAATCTCTTCATTTTTTTTCTCGTTCTGTACTTGTAACTCATAATTGTCACAGATGGTCTGAAAATATTTGATATGCCCTCTGCTGATCACCAGTTCAACTGGAAGCACTTATGCTTGTTTAATAATGCTGAGTAGTAGTTGAAATTTCACCGCTGTAACATGATATATGAGCTGTTTGGTCTGAAGTTGTGCAATGCAGTATCTGCCTTCCTCAAATCACTTTCATCTTCCTGCAACATCATGGGACAGTCAAAAGTCAGATTTTGTTTGTTTTGTAAATATCTGTATACTTCTGGCCGTCATGGTGTACATGGGCACTGACTTCGAGCATTTTTCTATCCTCTGTTTTGAAAGGTGTAAATGTAGAGTACAGGCTGTCAATGATTTCATTTAGAAGGACTGAAAGTAAAAAAAAAAAACAAAAAAACAAAAGACCCACAAAGTCTGTACGAATCCCATTACGTTGTAATGTTCCCTTTGTATTGTTTTTATCCACTATTGTCTTTTTCATACAGCATTCCACAGATAATCCTGTTTAATTCTATTGATTTTTGCAGTTTAAGTTGATGTTAAATCACAGTTTTTGTTTTTAATACCATATGGTCTGTAGAATTTTTGTAAAGTGCACTTAATTTCCGTTTAGAATTGAATGTTCTATCAACTGTGTCATTGAGCTCATATTGACAATGTAGGCGTCTGAGTGAAGCCACTGTTATTGACTCTCAATTGTAAACTCTTTGTGTTACTCATTAAATGCTATGCCTAATATAGTTCACCATGAGTATTTATGTGTTGGATGAAACTAATTTCAAACTGGTTTCTCTGCCTAAACGGTTCAATTAACGTCACACATTTTAAAATAAGAGCATCCAAGTGGAGAAAAATGCTCCTTTACTTATTATTACTTACACTTTTTGGTCCACAAAGTTTTTGATGTTTCTGGTAAATTAGCTACTATAAGTCTTTTTTTTTCTTTTAATAATGAACATTTTGGGTTTTGGAAAACATTATGCACACATATTAATATTCAGCGACTCCGGCGTGACCTCTAAAAATCTTTCATTCAAAGGCGGTTGTTGCTGTTTCCTGTTAATTTGTAGTAATTTCCAGTGATACCTGACATATTGACTTACTTTATGGACTTAAAAATGATCAATCCAAGTTCCTTGTGAGATTCGATATTATAATTAACCACTAAACAACAATGAGTGTGTGTTTGTTCTTAAGAAGGTTTTCTCTCCCATAAAGATGAAAAATCACTGAGAACATGACCTCAGCGTAGTAATAAAGTTATGATCACATCAATAGACATCAGAAAGGATTTCTTATTCAAAGCTTTATTATACATATAGCTTTTATTAGACTGCTTTTCTGTAGATCAAATGTCTCTTATCCAGGCAGCTGTGAGAAAAGGCACCACATGTCCAAGCGTGACAAATATGTTAGTCACGGGAGCAGGAGCAGCTCCTTTAACAAAGGATCTCCAGAAAGACTGGTTGTTGTATTTTGGGGTTTCTTGGTAATAAGGTTGGTGATATTGCTCAGAAGAAGATGTCTTATGACCGTAATGGTTCCCAGACCCATGCTTCGGCCTGCCAAGGAAACCCAGCCCGTACCCTGTGCCTGTGCCCCCCAGCATCCCCGCTGCTGCTGCTCCGGCCCACTTCATGCCCTGTTTGGGGAGGCCTCGACCCTGGGAGGGAGGCGCCTTGTCGCCGTCACTTTTTCCACGGCCCCTGAAGATGCCTCCTCGTTTACTGTATGCATACTGTGCACCTGGGCACAAAGATGCCACAAGCAACATCAAAGTCCAGAACGACAGGAGCCTGTGCTTGCCAGCCATAACTGGAAAGCTGCAAACACACAAAAAAAGTAACTGTGAGTGGAAAATCCTGATGGAAAAGCTTTTTTTTAATTATTAACTTGAGACATGAATATTTTTTGCCATATTTACTGCACAATATTTTTAGTGGGAGATGGGGAGGGTCTGAAAAGTGTTGGCAGGTATTCTGCTGCTAACTGGCTTTTGATTTACTGTCACTGCACAAACAAAAGTCACATGTTCACCAACACAACAGACATCTAGAATGATCCACATGCTCTGTTAACACCAGGATTAGCTGAATATAATGTAAGGCAGAATTCTCCTTTTAATGATGCATTTGTTCATCCTGGATCTGCTCGACAGCAAAAAACACAAACCAAATATTTCAGTTATGTAGGCATAGGCATATAACCCTATATACATCATTACAATGCATTTGAAAAGAGTGCATTTTTAAAGGTAGCAGGGATTTGAAAACAAACATGTATCAAAATTAAATACATGTTATTCCTAATTATTAAAACTGAACATTCATGAAAAAATGTTACAGCTAGGCTATATAGATATTGCAAAAAAAATAAAATAAAATTTGGAAGAAAAACCCCAAAATGATACCTTTTGACTGGTCACTCAGAGTAGATGCGATGCTGGAGTGGCAGGTGGTACATGGAGGCTTTCATGATCAATTCCATAGTATCATCTGGCATCCTGCATGGCTCCGCCCCCAAAACAAACCCCATCCTGCTATTGGTTGTGGATTGATAATACAAAATAGGTTCAATGTTTTTTGCTGATGGTGGTGCTTCCAGTGTGAGTTTTCTCCCAACATCCAGCAAAGGGAACAGCTGGTGCAAAAACAGATTAGTGTCTACATCACGTTCTTTCTTTCTCAACCTGGGTGCTGCACTTAATTTTATCAGTTCAATTTAATTCCAATCCTGTTGACTGAGATATTTCTACTCTGGCACCACCTCCACTTCTTCTCCCATGATGGAAACACTGTTCAACATAATCCTGAGTCTCCTAAAAAATCCCAAATCTTCTCTTTTGTTATGTTCACATTCAAGGTGAGATGATTGTTCCACCTCCATGCCACAAACGGGTCCACTGGCTCTCTGTACTCTAGTCTCTTGTCCATCACTGATACACCCGATGACTGCAGAGTCATCTGAGTATTTCTGCAGATGACAGGACCCAGAGTTACTCTGGAAGTCTGAGGTGGGACAGCGTGTACAGTAATGGTGAAAACACAGTCCCCTGTTGTGCTCCACGTGGTCAAAATGCAGACTGTTTGTCTGGTTAGCGTAAGTTTGGGAAAGATTTACCTAAAACTTTTTACCCAGCTTGGAAGTGATTAATTACAATATACATCTGGATCAGCATTGGATCAAGGAACAGATTTAAAAACTGGGCTTATATAGACAATATGCTGCTCTTTCTGGGCAATTTACTTTCAAAAATTGACATTGTGTGATTCATTTGCATTTCATTCATTACTTCACAGATATTTTAATCACATCCAGTGATTAACTGTAATCTAATCAGCCTGATCACCTCTACAAGTTTGAGCTGAACGATTCAATGACCTATTGCATGAGAATAAGAATTTTCCTGTACAGTACAGCAAGAAAGCGATGCAGAGGAACAGAGGATCTCATAGAATACGTAACAAAAGAGATTACTGTTCCAAAAAGAAGAAACTACTCATGAAGCTATAAATTGGGACAAAATACTCAGCAGCACATCTGTTTTCTGTCTTGGGTGTAGAAGAAGCCCCTTGAGGGTGTATTTTAGACAAATGGAGCTTTGTTGACTTTGATATGTACAAGAGCTTAAAACTGGAAAATATCCATGTCACTGGACACATTGCTTACAACTTTGATTTATTGCTTTTTTTGAAGCTTCACAGTTACATCAACATCAACTATAATGCAACAGATCTTACATAATCAAGTTTAAATGCTATATATTCAAATTTGTAAAGGGTAAATATCCTTCAGTATATTTCATATGAGGTGGACATCCCAAGACTTTGTCTGAGTACAGATTGTACAAATAACAACCAAACTAAAAAACAAACCCACACAAGAAGGATCTGTCACATTTAGATCAGCTGTTACACACAACAGGTTATTTTCCTCACAGTGTGATACAGCGACGTAGGTATAAGAAATAAAACACATAAAACCCTTTGTTTGTGTCATAGTGATTTGAATCACATGCTTTTTAATTTCAGGGAAACACTCATGCTCATCTGATAATGTTGTTTTTCAGATTTCCTTCATGTGTAGAACCAAAAAAAATGAAGCCTTCATGCATTCTTGTCCAGGTGATTTGGTGGATCCTGCACATTTCTCTGCATGGAGCACTTTGATCAGAAAGATAATAATGTTTACCAGTTTGTATTTGTGTCCCTATGTATTGCATGGCTAAATATCTCCTTCTGAAGAGGAATGACACTATTGAGGCTCAAAAACTTGGGGCTGGAAGCACTTCATATTGTTACTTTTCCATAGTTCCCCTCAGACACTAGATGACATTCTCAAAGAGCTGCATGGAAGCCATTATATCTTCATCCTGTTGAAAAGAAACAAGTATTCAACAGAAACCAGCTTGAGCAGGAAAAGTGCATGGACACAGTGCATTACCATCGGATAAATGCTATTGATTGGATGAATCTACCTTTTGGCAGGTTTCAATAAATTCATCTATTGTCACCACTCCGTCTCTGTTTCGATCCATTTTCTAAAGGAGAAGGTCTGATGTTAAATTATGAATGAATGTAGCATATTATCCTGTGAATTAGGCTATTAAAGTCATCGGTTAATGAACTTTATGTAACTTTGAAGAGCAGTTTGTTGCATTAACTTGTGAAAATTTCTTTAATTTCTTGGCAGACAAAAAGAAGTACAAAAAGAAGCACTTCGCTTACAAACTGCTGTAACAAACATAAGTAAGTCATTCCAGCATGTGAATGTAGTAATGCAGGCGTTTGTTATTTTGCGGATTAAAAATACCTGAAAGAATTTCTCCACATGGTCCTGGGGAGCATCGTCTCGTACACTGGGTAAAGTACACCTGCCCATCATGTCGTAGATGGACGTCATTATTGCCAACATTTCCTGCAGGAAGATGAAAACAGATGGACATTTGGTCCTTCAGTGTAAATCATGACAATGCAACGGGTTTGTGACTATTTCTTCATGAGAATTATTTAATGACTGTACCTCCTTTGTGATGTAGCCGTCCTTGTTGATGTCATACAGATTAAAAGCCCATCGTAGTTTCTCTGTCACGGAACCTCGAAGCAGAACAGACAATCCTATCACAAAATCCTGTAAGTGCAATTTAGAGGTTATTGTTTTCTTTAGTAAAAAAAAAAAGGTCGTGAAATTGTTATATACCATTAAACATAAAATCCCACTTGCCTCGAAACGGATGGAACCACTCCTGTCCATGTCAAATGCGTTGAACAAGAAATGTGCATATGTGGTTGCATCTGAGAACAGATAATGAATACAGGAATAATATTTCAAAGCACATTGGCTGTCTGTGAAATAGACGGGTTAGTTGTTGTTATGACTTCTGCTAAATTTCATTTTCTTGTGATACGAATTTAGTGAAAAACAGCAAATATACTTTTGCTGTCACATGTGGGAAATTTACAGAGAAGTAGCATCTGAAACATTTTGCACATTTTACACATTATTTTACTAATTCATATATTCACTGTTTTTGTTAGATGCAAGTTACATGCTTTACCTCCTTGGGGGAAGAACTGTGAGTAGATGGTTTTGAATGTTTCTTCATCCACCAACCCACTGGGACATTCCTATTTACAGTTTACCAAAAAAAAAAAGAAGAAAAAAGAAAAGAAAATGTAAACAAAGTGGGTATATTAAAACACACACACCAAGAGACTGCATCCAGCTTGTTACTCTGATACAAACCAGGAAGTGCTTTTTCTTTATTTGCAGTTCCTCAACTAACCACTGGGGGTTGGCTCCAAAAGTCAGCCAAACTCCATTGACCCCCATGTTAAACTGAGTGACATTGCGGCAGAAATAAACATATTTAAGGCCCGGTCCAAAAAAGGCCCTTATGAGATAATACATTTTGTTGTGCAGTTGGTTTCACTAACAGACTTCTGTAACTACCTGTGGATTGGTCTGGAAAGGTCCAAGAATGAAGCTTAGCTCAGCAGCAGTGAGCTTGTGCTAACCTCGCTTTGGCTAAATGATTGCTGCCTTTCAGTCCACCTGGGCTTCATCAAGCTGGGTACCAGCTCCTCCGGCTGAACCACACTTCTGGTAGGCAGTCTGGACCTCCATCCAGACAAAGCAGTAAATATCCCACTTTCAGGATGAAACTCATTCAGGAAAGTTTAGTTGCAGTTTCTCCACTGAACACTAGGTGCTGGCTCCAAAACAGAGCAAATCCCCCTTGACTACCGTGTTAAACCTTTTCAGGAGAATTAAACGTATTTACAACCTTGAACAAAAATGTGTTGCTTGTTTTTGTTGTTGTTTTTATTTAAATTAGGATTCTCAGACCAATTAGGAAAAATGAATATAAAGTAATGCAAAACTGGTGGACATGTTCCGACCAGCTACTGGTCACTGCTTGACACTGCTGGTTCTTGCCACATGACCTGATGCTGCATCCATTTATACAAACAGTCAATTGTGATAATTCAGCTGTGACAAAGGCACAGGGACTGCAGCATTGTGTCATTTCTGATTGAGCCAAGAAAAGCACTTTTTAAACAGGAGATCCCACTACAAACCTCCCAATCATTTGTGATATCATCACCAAAACAACATTTGAAACAGTAGCCTCCTGGTTGGACACTTGTTACACCTGTTTGTACAGTTCTCTTTATATAGTCTATCAGTCAGAAGCCAGATGTGGCGGACTTGCCATCAAAGCTTCAGAGGGAGCCTTCAGTCTTCATTCCACCTATGGCAGTCCTTATTTAAGATATTGGTTGTCCTCATTTCAGGTGTTGTTTTGTTAGAAAACTCTCAAATGAAGATGGATGGATGTCTTCGATCAGAATGAATGTAAGGTATGATTCGTTAGCATCATCAGTTAGCATGAGGTAAGCTAAGTTAAAGTGGCCAGCTTGTGTTAACTAAGGTAAGGTGGTCCAACCACACTCTTGGTTTGTTTGTGGTATATAGTATATATATTGCTACAGCTGTGGCAAGGCAAGTTTATCTTTGGAGCACAATTCATACACAAGGTAATTCAAAGTGCTTTGCATCTACATAAAATCACAAGAGGCAAATAAAATCATTCC
>JBAMYA010000004.1:9720268-9772234 GCA_037176975.1 Arrhamphus sclerolepis | reverse complement strand
AAGGCTGTTCCTCTCAGAATCTGAACACAGAGTCACAATTGAGACATGTATGTAAATCTGTCATGGATATTTTAATTAAACTTCTTCCAGACGGCGGAGTGGATGGAAGAAATTTAATGATTTATTTGTAGACAAACTGGGTTTACAGTTTGAGGGAACCATCTGGTCAACGATGTGCAGACCTTTAAATTCCTACAAGCACAGTCCCTCAATACTGAAAAAGCTGAATTTTCCTGTCACCAGAGCAGTGTTGCTAACTTGGTGACTTTCCTGACTCCCCTGGTGACTTTGTTGTTTGTTTGTTTTTTTGTTTGATTTTTTGTCAAAAGTGACAAGTGACAAATCAAGTTACTTTTTCTGGTGTTTTGGAGACTCTGATGTTCTGCAGTTACGTTGTATTCACACGTATGTGGTGCGGGCAGCGTCCGTGTCCGTCTCTTTTGTATTGTACGTTGCTAAAAGGTTAAAAATTTGTGTGGAGGTGCACATATTTTTTTAAATAATTTTTTTATAGATTGCAATCTTTGTGTGGAAAGTGGTGTGTGAACTTTCAAGCACTGTTTTGTGCGACATTTGTAAATGAGCACCCTGGAGTGTATCTGAAGAAATGTGAGATATTAAAATAAAGTTAAAGGAGGTATATAAAAGATGAGGAGGCCATCATTATGTTGAATATACGACATAAATCAAAAGAAAGGAAACACTGGGTGTCACAACAGCATCAATAAAGACTGGAAGACTGTAGAAGACAAGTGGATGATCACAGAAGCCTGTCCTTGGTGAAGAAGAACCCCTTCACAACATCAACAGAAGACAAGAATACTCTGTTTATCATTGTCAAAATCTGCAACTGAGAAACATCCTCATGAACATAAATAATGTGCTTACAATGTGTGTTTCCTATGGAAACAGATTCTGTGAACAAATAAAACCAACATAAACTTGTACCAGTTTAATGGGAAAAGAAAAATATGTAGAAGGAAAAGGAACAGATCCTGATCCTCAGCATACCACATCATTGTGTCAAGCATGGTGGAGGCAGTGTTATGGTATGGGCTGCAAATGGAACAGGCTCACTGGTGTTTATTGATAATGTGACATGCAGGGTGATAGTCTCTGTTCACACTCCAAATGCTACTGATAAAAAGTGAATAATGATAAAAATTGAACTGAACCTAAACATAATGTGAAAGAAATGCAAGACTTTGCAGCAACTGAAAGTGACTGCAGAGAAGGTTTGGCAAAGCATCTCCATGGAGGAAATTGGTGATGTCCATGGACTCCAGAGTTCAAGCTAACTGCAAAAGACTTTTATACAAGTATTAAAGATTTATGGTAATATTTAAGTATGTCACTTTGTTTAAATACTTTTGAGCCCTTGGAAATGGAAGTACTTTACTTTGAAAAAAGCTAGTTGCCATACCTCTGCAAAAATATTTTTCATTGAAGTTAAAATTTCTGGTCACATGTTTGATGTTTTATTTAGAATCAATTTTCATGGAGAATAAAGGTAAAAATGTTAACAACGCTGTTATCGTTCAAATATTTCTGGACCTCACTGTAAATACAGAGGGAAGTGATGAACTGAGCAGCGATGCTCAAAACAGCTGTGGTTAAACAGGTAAACACCGACAACAATGCTGATATAATGTCTGTCACAAACCAAAAAAAATCATAGGTTTTGATTGATTGATTGATTGATTGATTGATTGATTGATTGATTGATTTGATTCACATTACACTGCCCTTACAGTGTTTATACCTGACTTCAGCTTACTTACGACTTACCTACAATATTTACAGTTTCCACATTGATATTGTTCTCAACACATTTACTGTAAATGAAATAATAATATTGTTGCAGTGCAACAGTTTTATATCAATCTTACCTTCTAATGACAAAGGCTCCCAAATTCCAAACTGTTTAAGCACAACAATAAATAGTCCAACAACGGCAGCAATGGCCATTATTTCCATGCCATCCAAACCCATTGTTGCCTTGCATTAGATATCACCTCTGCAAAGGCCCTTCCAAAATAAAAAAAAAGTCAATAAAATAAGGAATTAAAAAAAGCAACTTCACTTTCACATATGCTTCTCTTGGTCTGAACTGGCCGAGCAGCTTGCATCTAAAAGCATCTCCTGCTGCCTATCATCTTCTTCTTCTTCCATCCGCCTCCTTTTATTTATCAGGGCTATTGTACTAGCATCAGCAGTTATTACTTTACTTACTGACCAGCTAGGAAAGAAAAAAAAAAAGAGAAGATAATAGCGGTACTGCAGAGTATCCTCCTTTAAGTAAAGAAGTCCAAAGTCCACGATGTGCATGAAAGAAGAAGTATCAAAGCCACAGTGTCTTAATTCCTCCAGATCATTCAAAGTTAGCTGCACTTGCAAACAGTGCAGCTCTGCATCATTTTACATCCTGGTTCATTTTGGGATCAACTCTGGGCTCCACTTCTCCATCTTCCATTTCATTCAGGCCTTAGCAGCATGTGTGCGAAAGTGCATTTGCATCTCGTTGGTACGGGTGGGGAGATTTCTGAAATATTTTCTTTAGCAACAGACTATAATTGTCTTTCATATCTTTCTTTACTTGCCCCCTTCATTTCAGGGTAGCGAAATTGTAAAATGAAGCATTGATCCACAGCTGCTGACAGCTTGGCTATGAACAGCACTTAGAGTAAGTGAGCCTGCCCTGCCCTCTGTGGCGCTGCTTTTGTCTCCGGAGTTGTTTCAGTGATACTTACACTCAATAAGTCAGATGCTTTCCGTCAGACCTGACAAACTATGAGAGCACTGCACCTATAAAAGCGCTGCTTTACAGCATTGTAATAAAGATGGAGAGAGTTATATCCATAGTGCAAAGGTTAACTTCAGATGGAACAGCTTTTGTATAAAGTTACGCAATAATGAGTCTATGATTTCTGTCATGTGCCTTTACTGTACTGTAAAAATGGGAAAGGTGAAATATGAAAACGAGTGTAACTCACAACTCATGAGTTTGCTGGTTTAAGTTCAGAGATGGGGGGCAAAGAAATTACAGGTTTGTCCTGTGAACAGGCAGATAAAGTGGGCAGTGCCTGCATTTGATGGAGTGTTTGTGCAAGCTGTAAACTGTAAATGGATTTGTCATCAAAAGTTCTTTTGAAACAACTAATGGATTAAAATATATCACAGTCAGACAAAGATTGTTTACTTATTCTAAAAGGTGACTATTAATTTCTTAGGTTCCTTCTCCGTAGAAGAAACAGAAGGAAACTACTCATCATTCTTCAAATTTTAAGAGAAATAAAAGCAAACAATCTCAGAGTAAATCAGTGACTATAGTTGTGGTTCCTACCATGTTCACCCATGTTGCATTGGAGCGATAAATCTCCTTCTAAAATCGTTAAATCAGCTCAACTTTGCAGTGAATGAACCAGTGACACTAAACTGTGGCCTCATATACGCCAGGCTGTCCATCTAATAAAACAACAGCAACTAGACTTGTTTTTGTGTTTTTGCAGTGAAGTTGAGGTGTGCATCACTCATGCTTTGCAAGACAGAAACACACTAAGCTTTTTGACCAATTTGCAAGATGTACCGTATAAGCTCTTTCCTTCCATGAAAAACATTAACATTATGCTTTTTAATGCACCTTAAGTGCTGATCCATGTCTGTTCTGCTAATAAATACAGACAAGAGTGAAGTGAATTAAACATGCAAAGATGCAGGCGGTGTCATCAACCTCACCATCAGGATATAATGATTGCAAGGGAGCGCAATATTTCAGCTCAGAGGCTACATTTGCCCATAAATCACAAGCAGTCACTTCTGTCAAGAAATTGCACTTCACAGCACGCCGAATGTATGTAACAGCAGAGCACAAAGGATGCTAGAGGATTTTTTAATCTCTTTTCAGTTGCAATATTTCTGTTACATTTAGATTTCTCTTTGTTATAACTTGTTAGCAGCAGACAGGACAAAAAAGAGAGTTGGGGGCAAAGCAAATTTATGAGTGTGAATAAGGGAACCCATAAGCAATATTCTACAATTAATTAGCAGCTTAATAAGACAGCTCACAAGTTTAAAGGGAAAAAAATGGAATGGATTCTTTAGATTTAAGTTAATATAAAAAGATTTGGAGGAAAATCAGATTGTGTATGTGGGCTGATATTGACATATGTTCCACACATGTGGCTTCTTTTGATGGAATTTTACAGAATAGACCTGAATAGTATGAGAGAGAGTCCACTGCAGATCGCTCTCACGATTGTGGACTAAAGGTGGAGCAGAACACATTTAAGTGCAGTAATATCGACACACCACTAGATGATGATGGAGTCATATTAATGCGCTTGAAGCATGGGTAAGCAGTTTCAGTACATAACCATACTTCTAATGAGATAACAAAAAAAAAAAAAAAAGGGGGGGGGGGGTATGGGGGGATACCAAGATAGAGAATGTCAGATTTGAGGTGGGATGCATTAGAGGGCAGATGTTAGTGGTTCACTGTTGCAGATTTAATTATGAATAAAAACATCATTATTGGTTATGTCTGCATGGGATGGTACATCTTATAGCCTACTGTATTTAGGTAAAGAGCCATCACATGATGTTTATCCTGCACCTGTTTCCTGTCCGAGGCTCATGGCCATCTGTCTGCTGGCAGAGAGACATGTCAGCAGTAAACAAGAGTGGAAGACAACAGCCAGGCAGCAGGAAAGGTTCTGACTGCACCCCCCTTATTTGTTTATTCATTTGTTAAATGGATGTAAATTGTTAATGAATTTATTGTATCAATATTAAGACAAAATGTGATATGTGTGGGACAGGTAAAGAAGTGTATATGCATTTCTGCACAGAGGAACATCGCCAGTCATGTCATATAAATGGTGTTTTCTCACATTTTGAACATACCAACATGTCATCTGTTATTGTGTGTGTGAGCAGTAGATTAGAGAAAGGGAGTATATACTGAGATAGGGAGGTAAAATAATGTGGGATTGTTTAAAATCCACTAGGAAAAGCATCAGTTGCTGTTCCATAACAATTTAATACTAAAATAAAGTGCCATTAGTCCCAGCGGACAGACATTATTGTTGAAAGCATTAAAAGAAAATAAAGACTGTCAACAGTGTTGAATTTTAAATGTATAAAGATGCGGAAGATGCTGTAAAATCAATGCATTCTGTTGCATGTTAGACCGAAAGCCCTCCTACTGTTTTAATCCTGTTCTGCTCTCCCACTGTTCCCAGTAGCTTGTTTTGTTATTCAGGGTATGAGTCTGGAGGGACGGTACAGCTTGTGTTGTGCCGCTACCTGGCCCTTGTTGTGTGGTGCTGGCGATTATCCATTTAACAAGGCAGCACTTCATCAAGGATTTGCGCGAGAGTCGAGGTCTCTGCCATTTGGAGCCCTCTGTCTGCCCGCCCGGGTTTGGATCTTTGCCATTGGCATCAGGCAGCAAATCACCATCCACTGCCTTCCCATCCCCCTGAGAGAGAAAGAAAAAAATGTCCTCTGAGAGAGAGATAAAAGGGGCTATTTCTTTGAAGACACAAGATAAACCTCATAATGTTTTTTTTTTGTTTGTTTGTTTTAATCTGAGCAGGAGAAGGCACAAATTCTGCTCTCGAGAAGAGACACTTTTCCCACTCAGTCACTTCCAGGTCATGTGTAGACACTAAAAGTTAAATGAAATGCATTCTTTGTCTTTGTTCAGTCAATTTTGTTTTACTGCACTTTGTTTACTAATGTATTCCAAGCTCTGTTATATTTCCTTTTCTGTCCAAATCTAATTATTGTTTTTGTTGTTGCATTTTAACTGTCATGTGGTCAAAAATGATGCAGACAACAACTGAGGACTTATTCTTCCTGAAATCTGCTCCAGGGGCTCTGGAGCAGATCCCAGCAGAAAGTTTGTCTTCTTCAGGAGTTTCTTTGAGTTACTGGTCCTGATGCTGCTGCCCTAACGGATGACTTCCGTTAAAACTGCAGCATCTTTCAAATATTTGTGGAAGATGCCTGCAAAGGTTTAAGGAACACTTAGAAAAAAATGGTGCTGGATCTCCAGCACATTTAAATACTGACCACACATCTACGTATGCAGCAGCTTACTCCTGATTACTTGGCAAATTTCTCAACAACAAAGACATCATCTTAGCACATAGATTTCAAAATCACAGCGGATATTGAACCAATATTCATCACGTGGACTCAAACAAATGCGGCACTAAGGATTTCATTCACTTCTTCTGAACACACAGTCACATAGTTGCACTTATAAACTCTGAATCCTCCATAAACTGGTTTGAGCCTGGTTTAGGGCTTTGGATTGTTCAGGTTTGCACTGATGACTAAGGTTGGTATCATTTTCAGGTTACGCTGATGTGAAACAGGAATGATGAACATACTTAAACACAATGAAAAAAAGAAAAGAAAAATGTTACATAGAACAATCATCTATATTTACGATACTGTACATTGAAAAAGAGAATTTACATCTTTAATGATGATATGAAATGAGAGGCATGGCACTATAATTACAGCAATGAAATTCAGAGATATTTAGGTAACAAGCTAATAAAGCAAATATTCAGCTTGAATATCATATAAGCAGAATATTGCATTTGTCACAACCAAATCTTAACCTTTCATTTTTGGAAGGATCAGGTTGTTTGATTTTGAAAAAGACCTCCAATTTAAAAAAAGAAGAAGCAAAAAACAAACAAACAACAACTTCCCAGTCATTTCCACCAATACAATGCAATAGCTTCTCGACATAAGCTGCAAAAACATTCAGGATTTCTTTATTAATAATATTTGCATTTATAGGCTTAAAGATTACACTTGGTGCAATTTTTTTTTGTTGGCACGGTGTGAACAGCCAGTACTGTTGCCAAGTTTGTGACATGCACTATTAGATGCTCAGCTTTCTTTGCAGACTCTAATCAGGTATGACGAGCAGCGATCCAAACGACTGCTCATAGATGGTTGGCACACAAAAGCGCTTCCTGTGTCCAAGCATGTGCAACAAGACAACATGCAAGCGAACAACAGGTGTGGAGCAATTCTGTATCGAGACTGAATAAACAACACACAAGTCAGAAACCATTTTGAAAATGATAAGGAAATAAACCTGCAATATAGAACATGGCAATTTATTTATTCAGTTAATTTTCAAATTTATGGTGTTCATCGCACACTGAAATTAAAATCAACTCCCAAAATTCCAATTTCACCACAATAATAGTTTGTATCATCATGGATACAATGGATATTTATGCATGTATTTGTTTATGTAATTAATTTTGGGACCCCCCCCAGCTCAGCAGTCTATTTGAATATGAAGAGTACATACAGTAGATTCCAGATTGTCACTCAATAATTCACAATCCTTAAAACTGCATCAATAAAAGATCAGAGTTACAGCTGCCATGCGGAGGTGTATGACGACCTCAACTTTGTGAATGATGACTGATTTTTTCATGAGCATACAAAACTCACAAGAAACATAACATACATACAGAAGTATGTACAAATATGTACAAGATTGCATTCATGCAGGTCATGCATACTTGAATGCATGTGATCCACATTCACGTGCACAGAGACGTCTCTCACATATATGCAGCATGATTCTTTTGAACTGTCTTGCAAAATTCTGCGATCACAAACCACGTTTTAACTCCCAAATATGCCGTCGTTTAGACTATCATTCTGGCTTTGATGGGGATTTTTATATCTTATTTAAATGTATCCTGCAAAATACAAATCACAGAGACAAAACTGAAAATGGAAAAGGATTTGAAAATAGTTCATTGTTAAAAGGCGAGAAGACATCTGCCCTGCGTGGTTATAAACAGGGTAGGAAATCAGCCTCTACTGATGTCAAATGTTTGCACACATTAAAGCTGTCACGTTCCATAGTTTAGGCAACTGTATACCTTATAGTACATTTTTGACCCATACCTTTTATCAAATATTTGTGTTTCGTTTCAAGATTCAGATTACAGGTTTTAAAAAAAAGAGGGAAAGAAAGAAAATATCAATTAAGAAAATATGGTGAAATAGATGGTGTATAAAGAAGTTTATGTAACTCCATATCACATTATCGATAACGACTTTTATCACAACTTAATTTTTGAGTACTACGACTTCAAAAAGTAGTCTACATTGTACCTTTTCAATATATGAGAAAGTATACACCTGGCTAAAATGTACAGTCCAGTACTTTTCTCTATAAAAAAAAAAGTATTTAAGCTTTAATACCTTCACTTGTTAATAAATTGGAAAGCAACAAAATCTGCATCCTGCATCATTATCTATCCATATAAAGTGATAGATTCTTACTGTACCTGCATTGCGTGTGAGTTTCGGTTGCTGCTTTGAAGAGAAGACGCTGCAATGCTCCTCCTGCACTCCTCAAATGACCCTGAGTGAGCTGCGGCAGCAGCTTGCACAGATACTGAAGGAGGTGCAGAGCTGCTCAGTGTCCTGCGTTCACACGCCCAGCTAAAGGATGGTGACCATACAGCTGTAACTATCATGTGTTGAAACGCACTTAAAGCTCATACCTGAAAAAAAGGATTCAGTCACTGATACAAAAGACAGCTGTGATCCTCAACAGACACAGAAAGTGCCTGAGCTGCTCTCAACAAGTAAAGAGGAGACAAATAATTTAAGGGGAGGCAGAAGGAGTGAGGTGTGCATGACGTGTTTACACCAAGACAAATGTTATTAGAAGTGCCAGACATATTAGAAACTGCAGCGAGGACTCAGACAACGTGTCTCTGAGGAAATTAAAAAAGGGTTGCTGTTGTCTGTATAAACCTGTCCAGGTAAAATAAAATCAACACCAACACAGCAGGGAAGGGAAATCCTGCATTCAAGCTTCTGAGGATTTCTTTTATTTGATAGGTTTCTTGATGGGGGTAAACTTTCATGTGTCACTCTTTTCCTTTGTAGTCAAAAGCAAGCAGAATGGAGTTAGAAAAGAGTCTCCACAACTTGAAGAAATTTTTTACATCACTAGGCTATGTCACGTGTTAACTGACACAAGACCAGATGCTGGAGTTTTAAAAAAAAAAGTAATATTGTCCCATTCTGTCTGATGAGGGATTGTAGCTGCACTTTTTTTTGTTTTGTTTTTTTTACTCTACAGTGGGGCAAATGTTTTCTGTTGGTGAAAGGCCTGGACTGTTTCCAACCAGTTTCTAACTCGTCATGGTGAAGCCATGTTGTTGTGATGGCTGCAGTATGTGGTTTAGAGTTGTATTGCTAAAATACAACTAAATGAAATAAATGACTACCTGTAACAACAACTAAAACGAAAACTGACTATGAAGGCTAAATCTAAAAATTGTAGTTTTCATCATGACGCTGTAGTTAGCAGTTAGAGCTATTTTCAAAGCTAGCTAAAGACTTACATAGTTTCATTTATGTGATTTAGAGCCAGTAACTGTTGATCAGCTGAAATCATGCTTGCTGTGAAACTTTAATTACATTCAACTTCAAATGCAGCTGTGAGCTAAACTTGGAGGGCCAGATGTGGTGAAAGTTAGCATGTGACTAACTTAGCTCCACTTTAACGTTGTACTAGCTAAACCACAGCGTTTCAAGTTTAACGCTGTGGGGGGTTCAAGTTTAACTCGGAGTCAAACTTGTAATTGAACCTGGTTGCAGTGATGGAATGAGGACAGATTCAGTTGATCCACCTGCTGGAAACTACAAATATGCTATAATGTAAACATTAACCCCACAGAGCTCGTACAGCTTACATAAAGATGTTTATATACATATAATTAACATACACAATTCGTATAATAAAAAATATATTCTGAATGATAATCATAAAGTACTTGACAGGTATAACTGAAGGCCACAGTTTTAAGAGGAGGACTCTTAGCCTAGCTAAAGAAAAAGTGAGAATTATTGGTGAAGATGGCTGGACCTGCAAAGTACACCAATGCCTGTAAGCTACACAAAAAGGCATTTAAATACTTTTTAGAAGCGCATGAAGGCTAATGTGCCAAAAACGCTCAGAGACCAAATTTGCACTGTGCCAGACCAGGAGTCAGTGACTCTGAAATGTCACTGCTCCTGTTGAATCCTCCGATGGCAGTAGAAGATTATCCTCCCCAAACTGGTCAAGTCCAGTCAGGTATGATCATTCGCGTCATCACTTTTGTGTATCCGTGTTTGTCTCTGGACTGAATATATAAACTATAGACAATAATCTTTTTCAGTTTATCTGTAGTTTAGATGCAGCACCCGACACCCAATGTTGTCATACTTTACCATGGTGGCATGGTGATGAGCACTGTTGCTGCATAGCAAGAGGGTTTCTGGTTCAAGTCCTTTCACTGGCCTTTCTGTCTAAGACCGTCTGGAGTTTGAGTTTTCTCCAAGTACTCCAGCTTTCACCAACAATCCAGAAATATATATGACAAGTTATAATTGTTGATTCTAAATTACCATTAGAAGTGTGTGTCACGGTTCGTCTATACAGTATGTGACCCTGCCATGGACTGGCAACCCTGTCCATGTACCCCCGAGGATAGCTGGCAGAAGCTCCAGTGAATCCATGTGACCCTAAATAGGAATAAGCGGGTATAGTTGATGAAAGGATGGATGGATTAGATTTTCTTTCTGTAAAAGTATATGCAGCCTCGAGATGCCAAAATAAAACCACAATGCTAAAAAAAGGACATCATCCTTCAACATTCCTTCATTTTGACTTTGAGAATTGAAATTACATCCCGAATTCAGGGACACACTTCACAGCAATCTACAGTTTCACATTAGCTTGAATGGGTAAGTGAATACAGGTGCAGGAAGCTTCCAGAAATATACAGTGATATTACATCCTTCACTGTTAAGGTGCCTTCATATACAGTTTGGCAGACAGCAGTAGCAGACTTTATTGCTCAGGGATGTCTAATGCTGAGGGGAACAGAATGATGACCAGCATGATTTGATGATATTTTTTTGTTTCTTTTTTCTTTTCTTTTCTTTTTTTTTTTTTAACTTTTACCAATGATGAAAATATTCATCACGTCTTTCTGGATTATACTAAAGCAAAAAACAAGTTTCTCCAGTTTCTGTTTTCATACCTTCAATCAATATTTTTTGTCTTCCTTAGATGCAACTCAGAAGTGTTTTTTTAGATTTTCTTCATTTAAATATTGATAATAACCCGAGCTCAGATGAATTCAGGACAGCTATTGTGTCTGTCCTTGTGGCTCCGCAGGTTCATCTCACTCTGACAGACACTGAGGGTATTTTTAGCCTCATAAGCTCCACAGAGCTCCCACTTTCCTTGGTCTTTTACACATGAGCTCTGGGTTTTTAATTGAGGTTGTGTGTTGTTCAGTGCAGATGTGCTGAGCCTGTGTGTGTCTGTACAGAGAGGCTCCTTTTATTTCTGATCTTTCCTCATAAATGTTGCATCTTTTTTTTAGGAATTTGCCACAATCACTCACATGCGTGGCTGCACACATACATATTCACACTCGTCCCTGGCTGTGCCAAAAATACTCACTGCTCCTTCATTCTGTGTACCATAACAAATATGCACATACCAGCTTATGTGATGTGATTAACATATCCATTAAATAAAATGTATGTATTGAGTATGTGTTGGTATTACAGGCAGGTGAGATTGCAAAGGCTCCTAGCAATGTGGCTAATTTCTCGTTGTGTCTTTTTATATTTCAGCATGTACTTCATGAATACTGTACTTTACCCATTTTGTTTCCCACTTTTTAAAATAAACATAAAATAAACAGTGTCTCTTCACTGCTGCCTTCAATTAAATTTCCTGCATTTTGAGTTAAAAGTTAAAACCACAGCTCTGCTATCCCAGCATTGGTTTATGTGCAAAAACATTCGCAGCTTTATCTTCACTTTCGTTTTCAATGTGACGTAGTGGAGTGTAACCTCTTAATTGGACTCCTCTCTAATTTTCGACCCATGAGGCTGTAAGGAATCACACCATCAAAGCAATTTAACATTTTCATTAACTCAAAAAGCCTAATCCCTCCCTTGTGTTCATCTACGCGCGCGACTTTGAAGATGCTGTCATGGTCTTTCCTAATAGACACCTTTGAAGGGTACAGGTTAATTACACTATGTGCCATCATTTCACTTATTTTCCTCCAAAGCCTCAGCGCATGTGGAATGCAGTAGATAAAAGTTTTATGTCCTACTGCCTGTCCTCTCATTCCACTCATTGCACATCATGACTAATGCAACACAAACTCCATATGTGACCTGGTTTTTATTTTGCAGAGTTACTGCTCTCTATCACTGTAAGGATCAGTTCATGCTAACACACATATGCAGTGAATACAGAGCTTTTCTTGCATGTTCGTTTCTCTTTTTTTAATGTGTTTCATGAAATATTCTTGTTTTCTCTTGTTTTTTTCCCTCTTCTTTCATTTCAGGCTGGTTATAACAGCTATGTTGGTCCAAAGCACAAAAACAATGCTTTCAGTGCTTTTTATTTTTTTAATACACACTTTATTGTGTCTCACAAGGTCAAATAAGGAATCCTGACATTAGATTTTAAGTGTTTAAGGATCACGTCAGTGTGGTGGCTTGCACTTCCACTTCACAGCAACAAGGTTGCCAGTTGTCATCCCAGCTGGGCCATTTCTGTGTGGAGTTTCCATTTTTCTTCCAGCAGGTTTCCTCCACATACTCAGATTTCCTCTCACGCTCCAAAAATATGCATAACTCTAAAGTTTTCATAAGAATCAATGTGCATGGCTATTCTTCTTTGTTTTGGCCTGTGATGGTGGTCTGTCCAGGAAGCGCCCCACCCCTCTTGTGATAAAAGATGGGGGAAATCTCCAGCTCAATCACAAAGTGACAGAAATTAGATGTTTTTTTGTTTTTTTTCACTTTGGACACCAGATGTCACTATTCTTCAGAGAAATTTTGTTTGTGAGATGTGTAGCACAGTCAACTATCTAAAGGCCAAATAATGTAGGTGCTTATAAACTACTGACCAGGTTTATCACCCACAGCGCCTTATTAGTGACACATTTCACACCCAAGAAGATTGGTCAAATACTTGCAAGTTCATTTTTTCAAACTGATGCGGTCCAGCTGCGGTTTCACAACACTAACCAGTGATTATATCCCAATAAATGAACAGTGGTCTGACTAATGAGAATGATGTAAGGCCTTGTAAAACTCATATGGTGCTGTGTGGGAGTTCTTGTAGCCTACTGCCAAACACACTTAATATACTGAATAGATACAATCAAAGTAAACCTGTACAACTCACTAGACAGATGTTCATCATGGAGGAAATTGTATCTTTAATAATTAGAATAACAACACAAAAAACGATGAGGTCACAGGATGTCCGCAGTATTTGCTGAGTGGGTAATTCTCCCTTAGGTCTTCTTTGTGTAAGTCTTTTAATGACCTTGTTTACTTTTCAGTGACCGCATTTCCATAAGAAGCCAAAAAAAAAATCTTGTTGCGAGTTACATAGAGATTCGTCACTGCTCTCTCTGTCTCACACGCACCAATACGAGAACACCCACACATATGGATTTAGGTTGTTCTGTTGTTACACTAAATCAGATTAAGAGTTCAGTGAAGTGGGACTTTTTGCAAATCAAATGTGCCAAGAAAAGACAAAAATATTCATAGCCCGCCTCAGTTTCCTGAATGTGACGTCTGAGGGGGGGAAAGGGGGGAGTGCACTGAGATCCCCTTGCTATCCGGTGTGGAGGCTGAGGCTACTTCTGCGCCACCCCCTTCATTTCCCCACAGTCAACAGGAAGACCGAAGGCCAGAGACAGAAAGAGAGAAAGAGAGAGAGAGAGAGAGCAGCTGCACTCTGCAGGAGAGGAAAGACGTGGAGGTCCAGCTCTACTGCCAGAACAAAGAAGAAAAACTAAGGCAAAGGAATGAGCAATAATCAGAAAGAAGTGAAGAAAATCCAATCAGTTTATCTGCAAAACGTGGAAAAACTCAACAAAGGGTTAAAACAAGAGAGAAAGAGTTGGAAACCCGAAGAGGAAGAACTTTCTGTGCAAAAAGCGATGGAAAAGCTGCGACAGCCTCCTTTAGCTGGACAGGTTGCCAAAAGCTCAGCTCACAGAATCAGCAGAGATCTGACTTGTTCCATCTGTTTGGACCTTTTCAAGCAGCCTGTGTCTTTGCCCTGTGATCACACTTTTTGTCAAGGTTGTATAGTGGGCTACTGGGCAGGTCCCAGAGGTCCTAGCCAGGGAGGCACAGGCTCCTGCCCTCAGTGCAGGAAGGTGTACCCTGGACAGAGCTACAGGCCCAATCGTATAGTTGCCAACATTGTGGAGAGTTACTGTCAGGGTCTGGAGGAGAGCAGGACAGGAACCGGCCTGCCAGAGAACGCTCCCATCGGAGTGGCAGAGAGGGCTCCGGCACCGGTCCCACGCTGCAGCAGGCACAGGGAGGAGCTGAAGCTGTACTGTGAGGAAGACCAGGAGCTGGTGTGTCTGGTGTGCGGCGTGTCCCAAGAGCACAGGAATCACACTATGATGTGTGTTCAAGAGGCTGAACAGAAGTACAGGGTGAGTTCAGCTCTGATCTGTCTGCAATCAACATTTCTGCACAAAATCAGGATCACTCTCTATTTAGCATTGGAAGAAACTGTTTTTTTATTTTCCAACACAAAGTATCTACTAGCTATCTGGAATTAAATTTAAGTTGTGCCGCACCATACAGAATTTGTAAGCAGTGATTTGTGTCTGACCGCTGTTACACCTGTTACATCTGCTCTGATAGATTGCAGCACCAGTTTCTTTCTGTGAACTCTGTCTGTTTCTTTATCCATCCATTGTTGTTGTTTTTTCACAGCTACTAGTAAAAGCGGTTGTGTCACTGTATTTGAAGTGAGTCACAATATAATGATGACGTGTTTCTGCCCGGGCAGGCTTCTCTGAACAGCTCAATGGATTCCCTAAAAGCTGAGCTCAACACAGCTCTGCAGTACGACAGGGAAGCTGAAGAAGAGGTTAAAAAGCTCAAGGTGAGACAACAAGCTTAAAAAAAAACAAAAAACAACAACTCAGATATATAATACACTGGACACACCTCAATCAACATTGCACCTCTTTAAATGTCCAGTCCAACCTGTTTAATGTCTGCATGAAAAGACCTGCCTCATTCTGCTCTGCCCAAATGGATCAGGACCACACAGCCGACCTGAAGCAACGTATCGAAGCTCAGTTCAGCGACCTGCACCAGTTCCTGTACCAGGAGGAGAAGCTGCTGCAGGTGAAGCTGAAGACGGAGGAGCGAAGGGAACTGATCCGCCTGGACGAACATAAAGCCCTGCTGTGTGTGGAGATCTCACGTCTGCAGAGGGCTGTACATGAGATCGAGGACAAACTAAAAGAGCAGGACCCTTTCACTCTGCTCAGGGTGAGTTCAGCCCACATCATGTTCATACACTATACAGTTTATTCAGACATTGTTAACTGTGTGATTAGTCAGTTATGGAGCTGAAATACTTAGCTCTTGGCTCCTAAAGCTATTCACCTGTTAGATTCGCTCTTATTTTTCGAGGCCATAGATCATGGGCTGTGCATATTTTTCCTAATTAAAGTTAAACATAAAGATATTGGCAAAGTCAACAGTGTTACTTATTCTCAGACAAAGGACTCTTCCTCCTGGTGAGCTCAGACAGGATGCAGACCAGTAATCTCACTCGCTGATCTGAAGAATAAGGAGTTTAGCTCAGGCACAGGGCCATACTCTCTCTGGCTTCAGCTGCGGGACTTTCCCCCGGCCACAAAGAAATCCCACAGGGTGGGATAGCTGGAGCTCAGCCGCTGATGTAATGTGGAAAAAAGACTTCTCTTCCTTCAGATACAACAATACTAATTACCATGTCTGAATCTCTCTTTTCCTGTGTTGGCCCCTGCATCCCATTTTAGAGCATCAAAGTCTTGCTTCAGAGGTGAGTGTGAGAAAAACATCTGTAAATTTCAACCTTAAAAGGCCCTGGTTTTGTTCTCTATTTTACTATTTGCTTTTACTGGCAGGCCTTCGCTGAAATTTGAGAAACCTGTGTTTACACCACCCAGCCTGTGTGAGGGTCGCTTTGCAGGGCCCCTGCAGTACAGAGTGTGGAAATCCATGAAGGGAAGCATTTATCCAGGTACTTGTTGTAACTTCCTAACTTGATGTAACATGCCATCTAGTAAACAATAAAAATGTGTTATCAAAAAGTCTCATTCTTCTTAGTTCCAGCGGCCATCAAATTTAACTCCAGCACAGCCAACCCTTGGCTCAGCCTGACCTCCTCCCTCACATGTGTTCGATACCAGACCTTTAACCACACTGTGCAGGACAACCCCAACAGGTTCAACGCCGCCCTGTCTCTTCTCGGAAGTCAGGGCTTCACCCATGGGTGTCACTACTGGGAGATTGAAGTCTACAGCAGCAGAGTTTGGACCGTGGGGGTGGCCCGGGAATCGGTACCCAGAAAGGGAGTGATAAAAGCCCTCCCAGCCAACGGGTTCTGGACCCTCTCCCTCTCTTATGGGGTTCAGTACATGGCAGGCACATCCCCTCCAACCGTTCTGTCCCTGGAGGAGCAGCTGGCCAGAATCGGTGTGTACCTGGACTACAAGAGGGGCCTGGTGTCCTTTTACGATGCAGAGAGCATGACGCACCTCTACACCTTCAGGGAGACGTTCACAGAGACTCTCTACCCTTACTTCAACTTAGGTTTCCTGGATAAAGTGCATGAAAATGAGCCTCTGAAAGTTTTTCTTCCAAAGATTTAAAACCTAAAAAGGGAAAGAAGTATTCTACAGAGTTATATGAGAACATTGTTTAACAACAACAAAAAAAAAAAGGTGGAGGGGTCAGTTAGGTCAGTTAGATCACCATATATGAAGTATCTTAAGTAACACATCCTTTAACACATGCTTAAGTTTGCACACTGTATCGACTGTTTCATACTTCTGTGGAAGGAAGCAATGCTTCAGTGATAAATGTGAGACTGTGGTCACTTTACTGTGATAAGTTTAAATTGTTCATATAATGCTAATTTTGATTATCACCACTCAGCACCTTTTATTGCCTTCTGCTTGAAATTTCAGCTCTTGTCCTTCAAAAGGCGCCTGTCCCAAAATACCAAATCTGCTCCGATTGGTCAATTTTACAGTAAAGGAAAAAAAAATGCAGGAATGTGAGGCAACTGCTCATTTTTTTTTGACTGAGGCATGCCAAGCTAGCCACTAGGCAGGCATTATGTAAAAGTGTGACATGGTCACATGGGTAAGTGAAGGAGGAAAAGTCTGGACTACAAAAAAAACTCATCTTAAGCTGGTCAGAAGAAACTAATTATACATTTCTGGTGTGTGCATTATTTGGTTATATTTCTTTCCTCAAATAGCTAAGTTTGAGCATCTTTGTACTTCATTTGATAGATGTAGTAACTGCAATGATAACTTGAGTCAAGTCTGATGCATCTTGAGTAACATCATCACATCGCACAGAATTTATGTATAGAAAACAGTTTTACTTTTTTTTTTATTTTTTACACGTTTCGATTTTTCTACATTTTCCAAAATATTCTGTTTCCACAATGAATGTAAAGAGAATATACTGCATTAAAATTTGGACTTTTTCAAGAGTGGACCCTTGAATTCTTTTTTTATGGACAGTTGGTGGCTCTAAAACGTAGAAAAACCTCATGTTAAATAATGTTTATAATTAACTTATATGGATATCTGAATCTCTGTATTGTTTCAGTCTGGAGTGTTTCCTCAGAGAGAAGATCCTCATAATCATTATACTGCTTTAGTAGTGTCTGCTTCCATAGAATTGAATCAGTACTTATTATATTTATGACAAATCAGCACTTATGAATCCATGACAAAATAGGAAACTGTTAGAAGCAGAGGCCTTGAACTCTCCTCCTTTGGCTAATTCTGACAGTAGTTTCTTTGTGTGACATCTGTAGTCATCTTGTTTGGACTACTAACCAGAATTTTGTATGCTTTTTGTACACACACAAAATTACAATTAGCTCACTTTGGAAGTAGGGACCCTACGGACTCAGTCAGTTAAGGGAATGATATTGTTGGGTGTTGTCAGACGCTTCAAATACCCCTTTTTATTTGACCTAGCTCCAATGCACCCTGCGCCAACATTAATTGTCATTTTGCTGCAAACAAACATATTTTATTCCAACTCAAACCTGCTTAGATTCAGGTGATTTTTGTCTGTTACAAAAGCTTACACTCCTTACCATCTAATAACTGATGTAGACATGTTTTAAGTCTGCAATGGTTTTACGTCCCCAGAGGTCACATTTGGTATTGCATGTCTATTCTCTCCTTCAGTGGCTTCGTGTCGATATATCCATAAAGTCATTGGTGTTCAGTCACAACATGTAAACTTAAAACAAACATTAGATATGTCAAAGCCAAAAAAAACTATTCACCATTTATGATTCAAACCCAGATATATATCAAACTGCATTATATTCACTGGAACTAATTCACCTATCAACCAAAACTGGTACAAAATGAGACAGAGGTACTGTTTAGAAATCACTGTAAACTATATCTCAATATATACACTTCATCTAGTGACACTGTGCGTTTATTTAGCTCATTACAGGTTATGTGACTGAATCTACTTAAATAATTCACACTATTACTTTTAAACTACAGTATACATAGCTATATTATTAGAAAAAAGTAAATATGGAACATCGCTGCATGGTTTCACTCTCTCTAACAAATGTAAATGTAAAGTATGTTGGTTCGTGTTTGTGGCAAAAACCATTAATTTACTGCTCGCTTGGAAATGGGTGTGACCGACCAAATGTTAGGGCTCAAGTCTCTGTTTAAGTTTAAAGAGTCACTTGCTTGTGTGTAACGTGTCCTGGAACTTTGTGCTCGTGTAGCGTGCGTGAAAGCCTTTTTTACTGATGCTGTCATCAGAGTGAAATTTTAAAACGATGGCATCTCCGGCTGAGTAAACCTCCTCTGGAGCCTGCAGGAAAACAGACAGAAGGGAAGTTTAAGTGTAATTTCCAACGGCGAATTACTGCACAACATTCGCAGTATTTTTAGCCCTACCCCAGATCCGCAGTATCTTCCCAGCCTCGGTGACTTGATGTCAGCGCCGTCATACAGCTCCACGTAATCATACCCGCAGTTTGTCTCTTCCTCGATCTCAAATAGTTGGAAGATCATCTCTACTCCATAGCCCTTTTCAGCAGTGACCACCCACAGACAGTCGGAGCCTCCAGGATAGTTGTTATCTCCGAACTGTGCATGAGAGTACAGATCCTTTGACCTGACCTCGGCTTTCAGACTTCCTCCACATTCTGGGAATGCACAACCACAAAATTAGAGAGGGGCAAAAGGAGGAGCTCATAAAAGCGAGGCAAAAACTGTAGCCTTACAAACACAACAGAAAATAAAGTCAGTGCTGTAATGTCAAAGTTCTGGGATTTCGATTTTCTCGATGTTCCCCTCTCAGCAGCAGATTAGTAACGCCACGGTTCCTTTGCCCACCTGCTCCATACGAAGCCTCGAACCCTCTCTTCTGAACCGAACTGTCGGAGAAAAAACGCAGGAACATCCTGTTGCCACTGGAGACGACCGTTGGTGGCTTTTTGGTGCCGCAAAAGCGCCCCAGAGCTGGAGCGTGATCGTCTTTCCCGTCAAGGACTTCTAGATGGTCGTAAGCGCATTCCAGATGAGCTTCCATGTCAACATCATTAAAAACCTGAAAGTTGTTTTACAGTGCAGTTTAAGGAAATGTGAATAGTGTATGAAAAAATAAAAATAAAAAGGGCTTCTGTAGCTTAAACTTTGGGACATGACATACAAGTTTTATTCGATGGCCTGGAGTTGTGGACAGAGACCAGGTGCAGGCCTTCTTACTGGGATACTTGTCGGGCCAGTTGGGGCTACTAATTGTGCCAGACACACTGTTTACAACGTGATCACAACCAGCTGAAGGAAAAAAAATGAAAGAGATTAAGGAAATTGTGTCATGCCACTTCCTCCCATTCAGAACTGAATTTGCGGAGGTTTTCCTGTTCACAGGTTTCTATTAAAAATAAAGAAAACCAAAAGCAAAACTAAAGCTTTCCCACTACACACATACATGCATAGATACAGAAGAGCTCTGTTCTGGGACTCTTTCAACTTTAGAAAGCAATTAGTGTAAACGGTTATCTGAAGTGTTGAGATTTGTTTGGTTAAGTGACCCCTTAAATCCTGACTGTTCAGTGGACAGATATACTCTACCTTCCTTGCAGTCGTGTTTATTCTCATGCAACATGAAGCCGCTGCGGCACTGACAACTGTAGCTTCCGAAGGTGTTCACACATTCATGCTGACAGCCTCCATTAGCTTTGGAACACTCATCAATATCTGTGATGATCAAAGAAGTTTAAGTTGTCCAGCACATGGAAAAGTATGTCACAACAGACTGCAGAAAACCCGCAGGACTGACTGAGTTACTATTTTAGGCCCAGACATTCAATTCTATATCTATTTTTCAACATAGAAGAGTCAGAACAGATACATAAATTTCACTGGATTGTAAACAACATTTATCTCAATGTTAAAGCCTCTATTTAACAATACCACTTTAGACCACATGGGGGCATTCAGATCTGGATGGTGACAATACCGTGTTCATGAGTGAGGACGGTCGGCACATCTTAGGCCAACCTAAGTGCATCCTGCATTCTTTTGGCATGTCGGTCATGCAGGTCGTTGCAGAAACATGCGACGTGCATGTGAGATGCAATATTCACAACAGTGAAGTGTCACCAAGCTCTTCTGCACTGACAGCGTTTCTATTCAGCTGCTAGCTGTGCGTGGTGTTGGTTGTGTTGAGCTAGGGCAGCAGCCTGACGTTACAAAGTACGTACAAACAATACTGCTGGTATTTCTCATGCACCTGTACAACGAGACAAACTCGTATCGCGCCAACATGGATTTTATGGTCTAACATTACACCACCAGTGACGCTGGTGTTATTTTCTGGCTGTGACCTCAACAAAAACAACAGAGTAACTTCTTCTGTCACGCTTCTTGTGGACGGTTGCATTTTTTTTTTGACTCTGCAATCTGCCCCCAAGCAGAGGAACTTTCAACAGGAACTTTCTTCTGATGTGCTGTCCCCATGTGGAAGTAGTATTGCTACATAGTGTGCCTTTAAATGTATGGTTTTCACTGAATACACATTAAAAAATAATGAATAATAAGAGTAATGACTATACTTTTGACTGAGAAGCATAAAGATGTGCGTAACTGAAAAGAAAATCTGTGCAACACACAAACTACACTTTCCTTCCTCTTGCAGATGAATCTAATGACAGATGCATGCGTTATTTTTGTTGTAATGGTTTCATTAAATTCTTGCAGTATAAATCAATCAGTTACCAGAGAAGAAGTGAGCCTTGAAGCCCCTCTTGGACACAGTGTTGTCCGATTTGAACTCGATCCTCATGTTATTGTGAAGGGAGGTGATGATGTCGGGTCTCTCTGCTCCACAGAACTTTCCATGAAGCTTTGAGTCTGAGCTCAGCCCGCTGCGCACTTCCACGTAGTCGTACTTGCACACCTGATATGAGACACACAGAAGCACTCCCTACTAGTGAGGACAAAACACAACCACTTTGTATGCAAGTCACGGAAAAACCCACATCGTTGCCTTCGGTTTCAAACCCGTCAAACACAAGGGTGATACGATACTGGACGGGGGCCACCAGCTGCCACACACAGTTCTTGTTGGGTGGGTACTCTTTGGGCCAGCCCGGGGTGGTGAGGGAACCATTCAGACTGGTGATGACGCCGCCGCAGGCAGCTGCTGGTGGGAGATAAAATAGAAGATTTCAAGAGGAAAGTTCACACATTATTGAATTATTTTCATTCATCTGTAAACCTTTGAACAAATCATTAATCTACAGGGTATTATTAAAAAAAAATAATGTCAAAACAAATAAGGAACTTGCTGTAATGTGAAGTCTAGGTGCAGAGTTGTTGCACTGCGCTGCCCTCTTGTGGTAAAAGAAGAGAGATTACCTGTTACCTTTGCATTCATGAAACAAATATGAACATTAATCTATTTGCCTAAGGTAAATATTCCGTGACACAAGCTTCACATGAGCCCTCCTGCATCTTGGCTCCAATTCCTATGATCAAAATGGGGCCTCCGTCATGGCTGAAATGAGAAGAGCACATCAGTGCTTCACACTCACTCTCACAGCTCCGTTTGTCAGCTGCCAGCTCATATCCAGGATCACAGGCACATCTGTAGCTGCCCAGCGTGTTCAGGCAGCGCTGTTTGCAGTGACCATTGTCAGGCTTGGAGCACTCATCCACCTCTGAAAGGAGAAATTACTGGATTTCTGCACCAACCAAACGTGGACCAAACATTTTTCTCATTGCTTGCGACTGAAAATACTTTCTGACCTTTAAAAAAGCTGGCTGAAAACCCGGCTTTGCTGAGTGATCCATCTGACACAAACTTGAGCCAGAGCTGGTTGGAGCTGCTTTTGATGTCGCCTGGTTTGTCGTAGCCACAGAAACGGCCGAGCAGCGGGCTGTTCTCCGAACCGCCGTCCCTCACTTCCACATAGTCATAGGCACAGCTGTCATGTCTCTCAATCTGCAGGCACGTTGTGAAAATGATAACTGTTAACAGACGTCACACACTGCAGATCTAACATAATAGGCTTGTTATGTTTTAAAAGGCCTCCTCTGACCTTATAATGCGCTTTGAACAACTAACAGTGCTTTAATTCTAGGTTGTTTGTTTCTACACTGCCATTAGTATTTAGACACAGCTGCAGTTGGTGTGATTTTGCTTGTGGTTTGCAGCAATAAAAAGACTGAAAAAGAAATGTTTTGTTCAGACTGGGATTTTCATTTGGACTAAAAAAAAAAAATAGTAAAATGCAGCAAGACAGTGGTGTTTATGTTCATTTTGCTATGATATTTCTACCTCAAATGATTGAAAGGAAAGGGCGACATCAAAGCCCTCTGCTACAATGATCCTCCACACACACATTTTGTTGGACAGGTAGTCATCAGGATAATTGGGCGACTGGATCTGGCCGCTGTCCCGCTTCACTTCTCCTCCACACACGGCTGCACACGGTGGGAAAAGTGACATTCGTGGTTTTTCTTTTCATTCACACACTTGTGTTTTAGATCAAAGGCTTGGAAGTCATTTAAGCCCAAAGTGAAAAATTGCACAAAGACAACATTTAAAATGTGAAAAGCAGTTCTCTTTTGTGCTTGTTTTTTTTTTTTTTTTTTTTTTTGGAAAGCTGTAAAAGAGAACACATTTATCAATGTGTTGCATTAAGGATGAATATTCAGCAACCATGGAGTGTGTATTTCAGTGTGTACCTTCATAAACAGCTGAAAAGCCTTTGCCCACCCAGCTGCTGCTGCTTCTGAATTCAATCCACAGACGACTGTCATTTGACATAATTGAATTTGGAAGTGTGTCCCCGCAAAAACGTCCTGGCAGAACACATCAGAAGGTAACAACACTGCCGTCCCACATAGTTATAGTATTTATACTATCACTTATCACTATTTTTATTTTATAGTTTCTAAAAAAAAAAATCTAAAATAGACCTTTCAGAGGAGCTTTTCTCCAGAACCCATCTCTGACCTCCACGTGGTCATACCAGCACAAATGACTTCTGAAGAGGTCCATGGAAGTAAAATTAAGGACAATCTGAGACAAAAAGATGAGAGTGATTGACAAAATATTTGTATTGAGAATTGAAATATTGCAGAAATTATACCAACTTTTCATCTTTTGCTGATTTTAAGTAAGAAAAATGTGGTATTTTTAGTAGAAACTGAGCTACCAGGGTGCCGACTGCCTCTTCATTATTATATGGGGAACTTTTTGCTTGAATTCTGTTTTTAACAGAAAGTAAGTCGGCACTTACTAAGTCTTACCAGCATGTTACATGACAGGAAAAGTCAGAATTT
Organism: Arrhamphus sclerolepis; assembly: GCA_037176975.1. Lineage (NCBI taxonomy): Eukaryota > Metazoa > Chordata > Actinopteri > Beloniformes > Hemiramphidae > Arrhamphus > Arrhamphus sclerolepis. The sequence continues at coordinate 9,748,241 of JBAMYA010000004.1, read as the reverse complement.
CATCACTTGGGGAAACGTATTTCTGTGTTGTGTATATGACAATTAACATTTGGAATAAAATCAGAAATTCAATATGAAACCAAATTTGAATTTTAAATTAATTCCATGGTCAAATTTGAATCAAAATCCTTGTTAGAATTACGTTTTGAATTTTAATCAAAATTTGATCCCAAATTTGAAAGATAATATTGAAAATAAATCTGTATTTGTATTAAGTCTTTTTTTTTTTTTTTGAATCCAAATTTTAATATGAAGCTTATTTTGAGTTTGAACCCAAATTTGAATCTGAATCAGAATTTAAATGTGGATTTGATGTCAGACAGGAATATGACAAAAGACTTGCACTTGATTTGAATTTTTACATATCATCAGCTCTGGACTGGACTGGCTGTGTCTTTGTTTGTAGTTCAAACTTTGTATTTTATTGACCATATTTGCAACAAGGAAATATTAAACTCTCCGTCCTTGCGGTTTTAACGCCTCCACATATTTGTCACCTTTTCTCCGGGAGTGACAGAAATCCTCCAAACACAGTGAGTGTATGCCGAGTACCCATTAGGGAAACCAGGAGAAGAGAAGTTTCCAGCACTTTCCTGCAGGCTGTCCCCACACTCTGCCACACAAACCCAGAACAAAACATCAGAAAATATGTGCAACATTACAATCAGTTTTTGAAGATTTATTTATTTATTTAGTCATGTGCTTTCCAACATTCTGATGTTTTAGCACAATGAAAGCACCGGGAAATTTCTAAAAGTCTGAAGTAGCTGTCTCTTATTTTTTTAAATAATTATTTCAATTCCATAGACATCAAGCGGTCTTACTTGCACATTTGTAGAGTTTGCGAGCTTGTGCAATGTCCCCTTTGCTAAGCTTTGTCCTCTGTCCAATAGAAGGCCTGACTCCGTTGACATCATAACGGGGCACGATTGTGTCTAAGAAGATGCCTCTGTGCGACAAAAATAACAAATAAAAGTAGAAGATTCTCAAAGAATATTAAAAATATATCATATATGCAACATAAAAGGAATGCTGGGAAATAATGTCTAATAACTTCCACACACATGTGTGCAGTTCAAACAGAGACTGATCAGAGCAGTGATTTGTTTCAGATCCTCCTGTTCAACACCTTGATGCTTTATTGATTGAGATAATCTCTCACTGGTTTTGGAGCTCCCACTCTCACACAGTTCCCATGGTGATGAACCCATGAATGGCAGGCATGTACAAACAAAGCTCTGTGAATGGGGCCTTTCGCTGGTGCCAGCCGGCTCAGCGGAGCCCGCTCCCGAATGCCAGAGAAAAAGGCCACTCCAGCCCAAATTGTTTAAACAAAGCCTGAACTGCCAGGCCTTTATTTAGCTTGGTTCGCCTCCATGACCCAGACCTGCAAAGTGGTCATTGGGGCAAAGAACCAAATCAAAGAGAAAAGCAAGGGAGCAACAACATGCATGTGACAGAAATCAATAGGACACAAGAGTGAAACTCTTTCTGTAACAATAAAAGAGCAGATTTCTATTGAGGATAGCTTTATAAACAAACCAAACACCAGGCCAGATTTTCTTTTTTTTCACATGGATGTGACTGAACTTAAATACTGTACAACTAACCAATCAGAACCCTTATCAATGCAATGCTTATTTCAAGTGTTATATTTCAGATATGTAGATGAGTTTAGACCCTGATTAAGGATGTCACATGCATGACTGTTATGATAATGGCATGGTGAAAGAGGCAGGCCACATGGGACAGAGTGAAAACTAACTGATAAATGCTCCTTTGGAGCTGCAAAGTGCTTGTTACTGTGAACAGGATGGAGCTGAAAAGAAAGTTTGCACGTTTAGAAAACCCCTGACTGGGCAAGAATAGGGACAAAATCTTGCAGTCGAGTCAAAACAAGACTAACTTTAAAGGACACAAAGAAGTGCAGCACATGAAAACATCACATGCCCACCTGGAAAATGTGTTCCTTGCATAATGCATGATGCTGCCAAAGTCGTACACCTCTCCCAGAGAGTCAACCTCGCCCGGTTCCATCTTCAGGAAGTTATACTCCTGTCCTTTTGATATAAGACATCAGCGGAGGCACATTTGGAGTGTTGGTGAGCTCACATGTTTACTGAAGCATGCGTGCAGTAACAGTACCTGGTTGGATGTTGTCCCTGACAATGCTCACATGCTTGTCACGGTCTGGGCGAGTGTGTTCGTGCCAGAAGCCAATGACGTGACCGAGTTCATGGACCACGATGCCAAACTTATCACAGTTCTTCCCAATAGAGATGGCCTGAGGACCACCGCCCCTCCTCCCGACATAGGAGCAACATCTGCAGGGCAGCGATATGTTCAAGAACACATCCTGGAGCTCTGCTGCAGTGACTTTGGGAATTATTCCCTGGTAGCCATTATCTTTCACAACATGACAGTTTCATAGAAATTGTGGATGACTTTAGTTTACTGTGAAAAAGACAACAATTTGAGCTGCAAGCTGATTGATGAAGTTCCTCTGACATCATGATCAAAGTGTTCTAGACTCACCCACAAGGCCTGTAGGTGAAAACAATGTAGCTCTCCTCGGTTGTCCTCTCTATGAATGTCACACAAGTGTGTTTCTCCCAGTGACGCATTGCTTGACGGAAAATGGCTCGCTGACTGCCTGAAAAGAAACTACGAATTAAGAGTTTGACACTTTTGGCTGCCCAAGCCGCGTCTCTTCAGATCTCACCAGTGAAATTCCCACTGATGACATAAGGGATGATGCCGTCAGGCCACACTCGCTCAGGCCTGGAGGTGGCCGCTCTCCTCTGGCGATGCGCAGTCTGGTTGTCAGTGGACATCTTGACACTTTTGTTCAAAGTGGAACTGTTAGCTGTCAAGCGCAGATCGAAATTTGTGTTGGTTATCTTTTCTGTGCATTTACATATTGATAGATCAGTAGGTTTCTGTTGCTGCTTTGATACCTGAGTTTGTGTTGTCAGTGTGCTGCGCTTCTGCACTGCTGTTGGCCTCTTTTAAAATGTGGAGGTCTTCTTCATCAAGAGCAATGTCTCCCAGAAAGGCAGCTGTGCAGACAGTTAAATAGACAAGAGGCACACAGAGAAATGTGCTGAAAGTAAAAAATGTCAAAGGAAACGTTATCGAATATGCACGTACAGATTAAAATGGGCAACTCAATCAATGAAACCAAAAGAGAAAAACATAACCTCTTTAAATAAGGCTGATCTTCAAGCATATTATAGCATCGTATAGTTTTGTCTCCACACAGCTCAGCCTCAGATGTTGTATGAAATTAAAATATATCATGATTCACAGACCACAAAGTCACTGGAAATAACTATGAAAATTAAAAAAGAAAAAAAACCCATCTAAATGTTGATGCAAATCAAAAAACGGACCATAACTTCAATATTCAAACTAATTCTATGATGCAGGATGACATTTGTTCTATTTTTTTTGCAAAAGACCAGTGTAAACTACATTTGCACGCAATCAGACAGTTGGAAAGGCATAATGTTGACACATCTGGCTGAAACATGGCCTAGTCGGCATGTAAACGGCAAAGAATTTCACTGCAGAGGGGGGAAGAAAGAAAACAGAATTTACTGCAATTTATTTTAACAGTATATAAGTAAATTATGGATGACAGTTTCTGCCAGGAGCACAAAGATTTAATGTAATTGATTAAAAAAAAGAAAAAGAAAAAAAGATTAGGCTTATTTTATCACATCAAAATAAAAAGTTATAGCACTATAACATCATTCTGATGTGGGGCTGTGTGTAATCTGTCTGTCAGTTATTGCTTCACTTTTGCACTCATATAGCTATTTCCCCTTCATTGCGTGAGCCAGTAAAGTGATGCATACGTCTCCAAAGAATCGTGCTGTTTTCTCAGTTCTCAGTTTTCTTAGTCATAAAACCACCATTTTATGAGCTGCTACCACCCTAAAACAACTGGTCCACCTACTGACAACACTCATGGAAAGTGGATGAGGCCTCTTGGTCAGAAAATGCTGCTTCAGGCTGACAAATAAAAGTCATCTGCTCTTAGTCATTTGCAGATGTGATTTACATGCGAGGGATTAAATTTAACAATAACTTGGAGCCGTTTTGAAATATAGTCGAAGGTGCGTTTGTTCATAAATGCCAGTCATTTACAAAATGAGCGCTCTGCTTCTCCTTCATTAACATAAATCACAGGCCAGTGACCACCAAATGAGGATGAAGAGGAGGAAGAAGAAATTTTCAAACACATAGATAGAGGTCATTTTAACTGATGTGGAGTCATGAACAATATATTTTCTTTGCTCTGTTTTCACAACATAAATGGGACCAGCAAGGCACAGGCCTGGAAAGCAATGAGTAATGCAGCTGATGCTGTGTTTTCTGTCCAACCAAGCATCCAAAATGCAAAAAGAAAACAGCTTCTCCTCATCTACAAACCATTCTAAAGTCTTTTCTGCAGAAAATCATTGCTCGCTTCCCCCCATCTTTCCCCTCCTCATCACATTTTGATTAAAACACTAATGGGATGAAGGTAACGACAAAATCACAGCAACTCATTTTTTATTTATTTTTTCTTGGAAAGGAGGCTGAAATGATCTAATTAATCCACAAAGAAATGAAGATAACCTAATACTAATCCAACACATTACAAAACACACAAAGCTGGTTCTGCAGCTAATTGTTGGAAATTGAAAATAAAGCTCAAAGTGAAATATCATGAGATGGTTTTGTCTTAATTGACAACACAAATCTGAAAGTAGGTTTTAAATTTTAAAATGTTTGCGACCATGAACATTTTGATGAATGCTGAAAGTGTAAATATCACACTGGGTACAGTGTCTTTTTTTTTACTTCATTGACAAAAATGTATGCAGCTACATTTAGGACAGATGAAATATCTTATCCAGCATCTGAACACCAGGTGTTATTTGTCTTGTACGTATTTAGCACAATGCTACATGCAACTGGAACAAAAAAAAAAAAATATGAAGCAAGAACATTTATATAGATTTCTTATGTTCTGGTTTATCACGTCAGCACACCAAGTTATTGCACTGCTATTATTGTTGGAGGGAACGTAAAAGTGAACATATTACAGCGACTGTGTCCACGCTGTGTTGCGTTGCATCTGGCAAGTTGGATGAACAGCTCTTTTTAGGGCAAAACAAAGAACAAATCATGAGGTGTCGTGTAACCAGAGTCTGATATAAAATGTTGACACAGTTATATTTCCACTCAAACATACACAAAACTGCTGCAGCGCCTTGGTCAGTAAGCAGGCCTTGGTATGTTTACATTAAATAAATATTTAAACTTGTAAACTGACTGAAGTAGGTGGAGGTTTGAAAGACTTTCCATTGGTTTGTAGAGTAAAATGCTTGACAAAAACAGCTCTTGAGTGTGTTTATCAGCAATGAAGATGACTTTTTTATAATTTGCATGAGACCCAGAGTTGTCTGTAGATTAAGAAAAAGAAAAAAAAAAATTAAAGTTTCACTTTTCAACTACAAGTGTGTATTTCCTTGATTTTCAAAAGCTGAGTAGGTACCAACAATCCTTTTTCAGAGACCTTGACTGCCAGATACATAAACTAGATTTGGTAGAAGGCATAGACTGGAGTGAATGAACAACAAATTAAATGTTGTTTTTAATCATACACATTTTATTGGAAGATAATCTAAATGGTCATTTCAAATCCTTCAGCTGTTGATAGTTTGATGAAATGTGGGCCAGCATCCTCAAATCTGCCAGATGCATGCTTTCACTTTCTAAAAGATTAACATTTCATCTCCAGTTTGACCACCCTTCTGCAGAAGCAGAGGGGTTCCCAGGAGTCACTTTTTTTTTTTTTTCCAAAAAAAAAAAAAAAACTCTGTCTGCCGTGTGATGCAACAACTTTTGAAAGTACAAATGAGAGGATGTAACGAGCCTTGTGTCGGCCTTTGAAGCAGACTCACTCATGCAAAGGGTGACTGTAAATGACTGTCACCCCTGCAGCGTGTACTCCGTGCCTGAAGCCAGAGGGATTTCACCGGCGTCCAGTGGAGGGCTGCGCTGGCACGGCCTCAGTGACCTCCAGTCTCCAGGCAACTGACTTGAAGTGCAGGAGCGGTGTGTTTTGAAAGTTCCAGAAGTCACAAGTGAAAAAGGAAACCCAACCTACTGGAGGCCCCTGATAATCAAAGCCGACTGTTTTTCTGTGTGTAATGATGTTGGGGAAAAAAAAAGTATTTATCTTAGCCTGTTGTTACAAGGGTTTACCCAGTCATGCACACTTAGTTAAACGTCAGACAATTTAAGTTTTAAATTTCTTCAGTATCCTCTGTTTTATCAACACAAGATAGATTAAGTATTTCATAATCAAAGCAGATGATATATACATACATCACTACACATGTTAAGGCCTTTCTTAATAAGTACTGTTACTTTTCAAGTAATTCATGCTTTTAGCTGCTCATTCTGCATCTCATGCTGCTTTGTACTGCTACTTGCTCCACATCTCATCCCCTGAGCAGGATTGGATAAAAAAGGGTTCAGAGTTACACTATTCTTCTTTTATTTTAAACCACATGAACCCAGTTTCCTAAGAAGAAGAAAAAAAAGTGAGTTGTCCCAATTTCCCATTTTAATATAGCAACAGAAGAAAGCCCACATCTGCCTCTGAAATGTCTTGCAGTTTTACTGTTGTAAGTCGTGCAGAGCATCACATCATCTCTTCTCCACATCAGTTTTCTTCTCTTATTTTACATCATTACTGTCAACATTTATGCTACTTTATATAACTTCCATTCCAAGTCAGAAGTAAGAACTGAACTATGTAAATATATGCATTTGTTATGTATAGGTTATTAAACAGATTTTACATGCAAATTTAGGTTGTAGATTGAGACTACTTTCATGTCTTAAATTTCTTTTAAAACAGATGAAAGTCTTCAGTTTATTTATTTCACTAAGTATAAAAATCTGTCTAAAAATGTGGATTTCCTCTTGTCATGACATCAACACCACAGCTGCATTTAACTTTTAAAGGTTTTGTCTTCTTTTTCTCAGCTTTCCAACTTCCCAAAACACCTCTTTCATAAACCATCATTAGTTTGTATGAGGTAAATAAAAATTAAAAATTACAAAAAAAAAAAAAAAAAAAAAAGAATCACTGTACCAGCTTTACAGGGATCCTTGTAGTCGATTGCATCCTCGAGGTGAGTAAAAGCAGAGTTCATGAGCTGCATGCCAGCCACCAGAGAAACACCAACTCCGCACAGCAGGAACAAAATAGTTGGAGTCACGTCCATTATTTTGTGATAAATGTCAAGAGGAGGAAGCTGGCGAGCGTTGGTAATTGTTGAAATAGTCAAGAGAGCAACAAAAAAAAAGGAGGGGGGAGAGGAAAAAAAAGTTCCTTGACAGCAGCAGTGTGAGTTTATAAACACAACGTCTCCATGCTGCTGCAGTGGGACATGCAGGACTGAGAGCAGAACGCACGCAGCTGAACGTATGCAGGCTGTGAGGGCTGAGAGAGCTTCACCTGCTGTCAGACGGCTTATGATGTCTAAGCAAGTGCTGAACGTCAATTAATGTTTATTACCGTGTTTTAATCAGCTTAACCCTTTCTTGCCTTGCAGTCACTGCAGTGGAAAGCTTTTAGCTGTTTTCCAGTGTGTACATGCAAGATTTTGACTGGTTCACATTAGCACATGAGTGGACATCAGGGGGTGTTTTGCACATCCACTCATCCATTCAGTGCATTGTATGGAAAAGAATTTCCATCTAAAGGATTCTTTTTTTATCTCTTTTTTTGCAGCTGAATAATTTAAATGCACGATGGACACATTTTTAAATGTTATGATTCTTTTTGATTTTTGTGAAAGGGTGGCACCATGTGCAAAACAGTCGACACATCAAATAACTTGATAAAAAAGTTGGAATATGAAGGAGAAAAAAAAAGAACATTGCTCATCCTTAGCTGTATCTACAACAAATAACTTGTTCTCATGCATAAAAATTGAAACCGAATCTATAATGGTTTGAGCAGGTTCCTTCCTGCACATACATTTATTATCGTAAGAGGCTGTGCAGAAACACTGACTCATCAGTTAGAGCAGGATCTGACACATCATTAAAGAACAGACTTCCTATAAAGAACAATTAAAGAGTGAAAAGGAGTCACTTACTGAGTATGAGGAAGGATGCATCCTCAGCTGACTCTCAAACTCCATCTATCTGACCATATCAGTCAGAGTGAAACAAAGTATTTGTAACCTTCTGCTGCACAAATCCTCGTTTCTTCTCTACAGCTGAGAAAGCCGTTATCGCACCCAGTGTCATGCAGCACAGACTCAACTCTCACTCCTCTATGAGTGAGTTTTTGATGCTGGCACAAGTAGTGAGGGCTGCTGCCATGATTTTTACTGGGGGTGAAGCCAGCAACTGTCAACCCAGTTTAGCCACTTGGTTCTCACAAGATCTCTCCATTTGTTGCTTTGAGATGCTTTAAGCAGTCATTAAAAGTCTCATTCTATATCTTAGCATCCCTGTTGAATGTTTGTTGCTTAAGTGTTCTTATATACGACTTTGTGATTGTGAGCAGCGGTTTAGAGGGTGCAAATGCAGGACAGAGACCGACAGATATCAGAAAGTCAAGGGGTTTACTTTCCAAGACTAAACTTGTATGCAATTATAAGGTAGCGAGGAAAATCTTTAAAACAAGGAAATGCAATTAGACAAAATTTCAAAACTCAAGGCACATCACATAGTTGGTGTGATCAGGCTCATTTGACATTCTGGAACTCACGACAACGATGACACGTCACTGAAACGTAATACGGGTCAACCATGTTTCAGATGATAAAGCTAAAACACACTTAACTTTCCACATATTAAAAATATAACAAATGGCAAAGCCCAGAATTGTAGTATTTGAATGCACTCACATATCCACTCAAGTCAGCCTCACTCTGTGCAAGTGAAAATTATGACTATCCCCAAAAATATAAAAATAAACCCATGTATAGTTGTCTGCAAGAGACTAAAATAGTATTTTTCTTTTTACATTATAATTAGTAACAGAGTGTAAATATATCCATTTCCACTGTAAATTCTGATTTGTGGGGATCATTTTGCTTCAGGAGACAACCTTAGTGTCCATTCAAAGATTTTTTTTTTGGCATTTTATATAGGCTTCACTTTTTTCAGCCTTGGAGGTCGAGTCTAATCTGATTCATGGCCTTTCCTCTAAGGTTTATTATCGTTGCCTTTTAAACCTAACCACGTAAAATCATCACCTAAAGCATTTTTTTAATGTTTAGTCCAGCAGAAACTTAAGGAAAAATGAAAAGTTGCCAATAATAATAGTAAGAATAGAAAGGAAGAAAAAAACCTGCCTTGTGAGTTTATGTTTGAAGACTGCTTACTGTGAACTTTGACTGTTCGCCCTCTGCTGGCTAATAGGCAGAATGCAGATTCAAGGCTCTTTTCTTTCTCACTTATGAGAGAAAATACCCACATCTTTTTATTGAAATAAAGGATATTCGAAATCATAAGGAAACTAGGCAGCAACACAAAGAAGCTCAGCGATGGGTAAACAGATGAAGGAGAAACAAAAAAGAGGAAAGACAGGACAGCATAGACTCACAAGGGAAGGGAAGGCAATCAAGGAGAACAATGAAACACACTGACAGTTATCAGGAATGACAGGAAAAGGTAAACAGGGAGGGTAGCTTTTAAAGTCAATCAGGAAATTAGGCAAAGATTAAACTAAACTAAAGCATTACAAAGGCAACACAGCAGGTCAAGATTAATCCAGACAAATCCAGAAGATCAACAAAACATAACCTCTGAAACAGTAGCAGAAAAATAAAGCACAGAACAGAATGATATACAGTCGAGAGCACTGGAGACCAAACCCAACAGCAACCCTAAATGATGATATGAAAGACACATTATGTTTACCTTTTTCCTTTCGAACTGGAAGATGCCCATCAATGCATCACATCAGAAATACAACCCCTAATAAAACATGAAATCACCACTTTTGCAAGATGTTCATTCAATTGTTTAATTTTGTAGGGAAGGAAAAAAGTCTAAATGCACATATTTCTCAAGGTGTTGAAGTCTTTCTTTAAAACAGAATTTCAAATAAAACAAAATTTAAGTAACGGCTGGCACAGACCGCTCACAGGAAGTATTGTTTTGCTTTCTTTGTCTATTCAACAATAATCATTTACCATCTGAAAACAGGGCATTCACCACTTTAGTAAAGATTTTTGATGCAACTGCACAAGTACTTCAGGCTTTGAACAGGAAGTCGTGAACCAATTGGTCATTAAAGCAGCTATGCAGTCACAGTAACTGTGTTTATACTGTCACAAACACTAATTACAGATGAGAAACACCTGGCGTCACCTGGCAGTGATGAGCCACAGGTGTGACAGGCGGGAGGGTGGGATGGCTTTATGTGCTGGAGGTGGAAATTGCACACAGTAAGAAAAGACAGGCTGCGACAGGATTTAAAGGAGTCATTCAACGCTTTCGTGTCTACGGTCTGCTCCATACGACAACTCTTTACTGGTGGGAACACCGAGGCTTTGTTAAACACGAAAACGGTTCAAACAACTTGTGCTGAACAGTGTCTTGAAACTTTTGAAATTAATGTCCAGAGTGACATCTATCATCTCCAATGACATCACGTTGATGTGTTTGCTCAAAATAATGACACGAGAAAGTGATAATATTAATAAATCTTGGTTACAGACAAAGAATAGTGGATGTAAGGGGACTTCTGTGTTTTTTATTTTTTTTTATTTTTGGTATTTAGTATTTTTTAGCCTTTATTAGTATTTTACAAACCCCAATTCCAGTTAAGCTGGAGTGGTGTGTAAAATGTGAGTAAATGCACTACAAATCCTTTTTGACTTGTCTTTAAATGAATACACTACAAAGAGAAAGTATTTAACCTCCTCAGACCTCAGCTTTGCTTTGACTTGTATTTTAGATTTCTTCTAGCTATTTCTGGTTAGGAGGAACCAATAAATATAACAACCAGATATTATATTTGCTCATGAAGCCTTTCTGGTGACTGTATCAACCATCCAGACTAATCAGGTCCTCTGGTACAAGCCGACTCTTGTTTCTCCAGAACCAGAACCAAACACAAAGAACCAGAGTTCAGCTTTTACGCTCCAAACATCAGGAACAAACTCCCAGAAAACTGCAGGTCTTTTAAATCAAGGTTAAAGGCTAATTTGTTTATAACTTCAGCCTTTGGCTGAATTGAGTTATTCACTATTTTGGAATTTGATTATCAGAAGTCATTACTAGAAGACAGCACAACTCCTCAATAGCAAAAATTAAAATTAAAATATTAAAAAGCTGCTTGGCATCATGCTTTCTCTGCTGCTCATCCCACAATTGTTACTTAAGAAGTGGCACCACTTAAAAGAAAAATGGACAGGCTTTCCAACAGTATAAAACTCGTCGCCAACAAGATTGTCACAACAAAGAATAATTCTGCCAAATACAAATTTCTTTACGTGCTGAGTTTCCACTGGTTTGTAGGTTTTAGGGCACTTTAACACGTAGAGTGAAGACTCCTTTCTGCTCTCTTGTGGAATATTTCACTTCATGAGAAATGAAAATCAACAAAAGAAAACAAACAAAGATGCCACATTTTATCATTTAAAGGTTTTAATATTAAAAAGTTGGGTTTTTTTTGGCTTCTGCTCTAATGTTCTCTATTTATTATAACAAATAAATTCATTTATAAAACTCATTGCAGACATATACAGATATACTTTAGACAGCACATAAGGACAAACCACAGTTCTCACATGTCCAATATCTACTTTTCCTCTTTCTAGACATTCTACTCGCTCTCATTGACGCTAACTATGCTAATAATGTTAATAATTCGCTGTCACTCCTGTTGCTACCCACTTCTGCTTCACTAACCTGAATAAATGAAGGCTTCTGCACGAGTGTTCGGGTGATGTTTGTGTTTGTGTGCAAGTTCTTCACTGGAAACGTTGAAACTGATCATGTGACAAAAGTGACTTAACCTAAAAACTGGAAATACGGAAAATGATTGCACTTTTGAAGTGTAGATGAAAAACGACAATCAAATTTCAGATAACACTTAGAATTGATCTTTTTGAAACTGTTATTTAATAATATAAAAAGACAAAAACAGGAAATACAACAAATGCTTTTGGGCTTTTCCTTTAAATAAAAACAAAAACTTCTTTGTTATATAAAATTTCATTACATTATGTTGTTGTTGTTTCATTTAATGTATTTGTTTTTTGGAGCCATTTTTGTGATCATTTTCATCATATTTTCTGAAATTATGTTGCATTTCCTTCTTTGTTGTTGTGTTTTGTCCACCACCCACAGACAGTTGGCCCAGCTCAGTCAGTACCTCTAAAGTCTGCTAATCAATTCACATTTGTGCACAAACGTGTCATCACAGGCAAAGATTTGGTTTCCATGCTTCATTTAAGTGTGTCCTCCATTAACATGTGCTTACCACTAAGTGGCACTGAAGGGTAAGATGTAGAATTACCTCCAAAACAGTTTATAGTAGAAAAGAAAGAAAAGCCAGACCAAGGATTTATACCTCGTAAAAGCTGCAGGGTCATTCACGTCAGCAGATGAAAGAAGCAGTTAATGACTGATCAGCTGAGCTCATGTGTGCTTTGTTCCATTTGCGCTTGCTCCTATAGTGTGAAAGTGAAATGGATGTGAAGAGAGAGGGAGCCCGAGACTCACCCACCAGCTTCCCTCCTCCTCTGCCAGCGCACATCTGCTGCTGAGGAGATGAGACTGTAATCCAGCAAGGAGCACTTCATGCCTTGGAGATCAGACCTCATAGCATGGCAGACCACATCAGGACGTTTTGAAGGAAGGTTTGAGAGGACAGTTCAAGCTGGAGAAGTTCTCTATCTACCTTCTGTCGGACTGACTCCCGTCTTAAACTTGAGGCGATGTCCCGATGCTGGTGCAAGCTGACCCTGCTCCATGTGGAGCTGTGCGTGGTGGTGGCCGTCCTGATGGCCGGCAGCGCAGCACAGTTCATAGAGAGGAGGGAGGCAGGGTCATCCTGCTACGGAGGATTTGACCTCTATTTTGTTCTGGACAAGTGAGTCCTTCTCCTTTTACTTGATCTCAGGTTTGCTGCATGGTTCTTCTGAGTTTGTCTTGATGCCACAGGTGCAAACATCTGAAACGCTGTCCCCCACCTTAAGCTTTGGGATACTACTTCCAAGTCATAAATCCATGTGTCTACAAGAAGAAAGTAGCAGACACATTTTAGGCTCAAGAAGATATAAATGACCAGGCTAAAATCGATCTTTCTGAACTTTCAACAATGTCTTTTTGTGTAGTAAAATATGCATGATCTGCATCAACACTTAGTTAATCAATGTAAGAAGAAAATAGTGGAAAATGCTCATGTCTGAACTGTTAAAAGCAGAGAATTGGCATTCCTGCCTTGAAAATGATTATTAGTTCTCAAATGACAGGTATTAACTATTTAAGCTCAAACTATAATGATGTGCCTTTTTTTCAATAAACAAATGAGCTTACTTAACAGTGTTCATTAAACTGTCACGATGCCAACATAAAGCTCCTGAACAGGTTCTGTGTCATGTGCGCAGCTTCATACTTTGTTTGTAGATGTGGGAATAACTCAATAAAGAAAGAAAGTTTTCTCAGTGACATCTTCACCTGCGGTTGCTTCTTGTATTTATTCAGACAATATGTTACACTGCAGGGACTCAGCGTGACAAACTGCACCCACCCTTCACTGTCAGGAGCAGTGTGCATCAAGTCCTCAGCTCTCTCTGCACTCTGAGCTGCAGAACCCTTTCTCCATTAGAACCAGATGTTCCAAAGATCCAGAGTCTTTTTGGCCGTGTCTCTCCACTTAGGTTCACATCACTGCATAAATGAAAACATAAGGGGAGAGGGGAAGCGAGGCAGCGCGAGAGTGAGAGGAGGTGGGGTTTTTTTGTCTGTGAGCCCCAAATTTCCACTTAATAACTGACCTCCGCTTTAAAATCTGCATTCTTATGTTGATTGGTGTGTTAAACCTGCACATGGTGTAAAGTCTGGACCAGACAGAAGCCGTGACGGAATCATGTGACACTTCAGCCTTTGTTCAGTGTCTGGTTAGACAGTCTGCATGAAAAAAAGTTAAAATATGAAGTACTTTGAGGAAAAAGCAAATATAAGTCATTCTTCCATTTCATAACAACATAATTATATATTTTGAACAAGAATGGAGGCAGTTACAGTGTCATTTCTAAAGACTAACACACCATTGACATTTATAATGACATCTATGAAAAAAGGGTTTTTCCCCTCTAATTAGACAGAAAATTATTAGTCTTTTACAAGACTAGTTAACATTATTATTTAATGTTGCAAATATTTTGGATTATTTTGCAATCATCATTTGTACGACCCTACACTATGTGACAAACCTATCTAGTGTGTTCTTCACATGCCATCCAGTCACGTGTGATTTAAGATTCAGCGCAACCTGAGTTTCTTAAAAGATAAGGATAGCCGATGGCATGTAAATGCAGAATGATGAAGAGGGTATACTGGGCAGATAGAGTGATGGATGAATGGATGGCATGGACATAAATGTGAAGCCAAAATAATGTAATTCTCTATGAGATCCTAGTACGGTCTAAAACATAAGGCAAAGAGCGAGGTGGCGAAGGCTAAATGGGAAGATTATGATGAATCGTCTGAGAGGCTGAACACTAAGGAAGAAAAGAAGCATGTGAACTGATTGGTGAGACAGAAAGATCGAGATGGAAGGATGTGCAGCGGGTTAGGGTGGCTGAATATAACAATGGAAATGTGCTTACAAATGAGGAGAGTTTAAGGGCAAGATGGAGGGAAGATTTGTGGTATTTATTCCTTGTGGAAGTCTGGAGTAGCAGAAGAGTTTGTTAAATTGGTGAGCTGTGCGGTATCAGAGATAGATGGGTTTCAGTAGGGCAGCATCAAGAATTGGCCCTGAGGCACGTTCCATGGCGATACAGATTGAAAGATAAGTTCAGACAGGCGTAGCCATGGACAATGACGTTTGCAGATGACACTGTCTTCTGCAGTGATGGTAGGGAGCTGCTGGGAGAACCTGGAGAGGTTAGAAATGTGTGTAAATGAAAGCCGACAGTGAAGTCAGGATGCGAGGAGTAAAGCTGAACAACGGAGTAGAACAGGAGTAAAGGGCAAGGTCCACTAGACAGTGAAGAGACCAGCCCTTCTCTACGGCTTGGAGACGGCAGCCCTGACCGAGAGGCAGGAAGCAGAGCTGGAGGCGGCAGAATAGAACGTGTTTCAAATTTATGTGGAGTTACAAGGAGGAGTAGGATCCAAACTGAGCACATCAGAGAAAGGGTTAGACATCTCTGAGATAAAGAAAGAGAGGTCTGTTGTCTGCTTTCATCCAGGGTCACTGAACTAAACTTGCTGCATGTTGAATGTTCTTCTCAGGTCTGGCAGCGTGCAGCATTACTGGAATGAGATATATTACTTTGTGGATCATCTTGCTCACAAGTTCATCAGGTATATCCAAAGAGAAACTGTGCAACAGGAAGAAGAGAAAAATAACAAACTGTAAAGGATGATAATCATCTTGCATTCCTATTTTTTCCCTCCCCCAGTCCTCAGCTGCGGATGTCTTTTATTGTATTTTCAACAGAAGGAAGGACTCTCATGGCACTAACAGAAGACAGGTGGCACACTTGCAGACACAGTCTGTATTTTTAGTTGACACAACTGTTTAAAATTAATCCATTATGAATAATGAACTCTTTTCACTGTGTTTTAATCTCCGAATAACCAGAGAGCAGATTCGAGCTGGTCTTGAGGAGCTGCGCATGGTGCAGCCAGGTGGAGACACCTTCATGCACAGAGGGTTTCAGAGAGTAAGCAATCTGTTAAGTGCATGACCCCGCCTGACAGTATGACATCTAACTCTTAAAATGAGGCCTGTTTAAATTTATAGCCACTGACGCTTCAAAACTACTCCCCCAGGCCAGTGAGCAAATATACTACGGGACAGGAGATGGTGAGCAAAACATCCTTCTCTTCGACACTTAATCAGAATTAGTCACTAAATCAAAGTTGGAAGCAGCGCTCCAAATGACACCCCTTATTCCACTCTTCCTAGAATTTTACTGGATGAAAACACTCATTTTTCACACCAGTATTTATGTGACCTTTAGGCTACCGGACTGCCAGTGTGATCATAGCCCTGACAGACGGGGAACTGAGAGAGAATCAGTTTGATCTGGCGCAAAGGGAGGTGAGAAAAGTGATGTTAAACTGAGGAGTGTTTGACTTAGAAAAAAAATGAAAAACTTCCTGAACTTTCTATATTACTAAAATCCAGTAATAACAATGTATATAATTGAATAAAGTCACTACAGGAAATCAATGAGTGACATTTTTTCTCTTTTTTTTTGGCCATCATGGTAGCACATTGTAGCAAAATATATTTTCCCAATGCTTGTTGTGTCTGCAGCCATATCACATTAGCAGCTATAACCCCTGAAAATTCAACACATTATCTGTGTTTAACAGCTTTTTGTTCATTCAACATCTCCTTTTAAATCAGGCCAGCAGAGCACGTCAGTTGGGCGCCACTGTGTACTGTGTGGGAGTGAAAGACTTCAATGAAACCCAGGTGAATGTGCTAGTTAATCAACCGATGAATGATGAATCAATTATCTAATCTGTCAGTTAAAGCATTCAGCTTTCTTTTATTCACAGCTTTCCACCATAGCTGACAGTAAGGATCACGTCTTTCCCGTCAATGATGGGTTTGAAGCGCTGCAAGGGGTCATTGACTCGGTACAAGACAAGATACGCAGCATGCACAGAAGATAGTTATTAAATATTCTCCACCTTTGGTTCATTTGGGAATATGATGATTTTCTGTTTTAGATCCTGAAGAGATCGTGCATTGAGATCCTGGCTGTGGAGCCCTCCAGCATTTGTGAAGGAGGTAAACGCACAACACAACACAATGCTGTTATGCGTATGAACAACTCTGTTATTCATTTACATTTAAGCTTACGTACGTACTATCCATCATACAGTGATTTCTAACAAAGGAAAGTGATCAGTTTAATGCTACTTTAGAAACCTTCCAGGTGGTTGTCAGAGGAAATGGTTTCCTTCATGCCCGAGATGTACAGAAAGTTCTCTGCAGCTTCCGCATCAATGACACCATCACGTTGAGTAAGTACTGCATTTCTGTGGTATCTTCTAAGCTCATACCGATGAATAGAAATACTTTCTCTGAAAGGTAACACGATGAATAAAAATATACCCTTTTGTGCAGCTGGTAGATTGTTCAGTCCTCTATCGTCAGTTTCCGGTGCACCAGAAGCAGCTTTACAGCTGCGTGATGCCAGTTATTTAAAAACAACAACAACAAAGCACTAACTGGCCACTTTATCAGCTGCACCTTGCTAGTACCAGCTTGGACCCCTTTTGTCTTGAGAACTCTCTTAATTCTTTGCAGCATCGATTCAACAAAGTGTTGAAAACCTTCCTTGGAGATTTTCGGTCCAGATAGACATGATGCATGACATTCATGTTTGACTCCAACGTTGACTGTGCTGTTCTTCTTTATGCTTTATGTCTGTCGTAGCCTACTACTTTGTTACACATCAACACTACCCAGTTATAGCAAGGCAATGAAGAGGCATGGTTAAGGTTTGGAAAGCACTACACTTTGGTGTTAAAATAAACAAAAATATTCATTTAATTCCATAAATCTTCTCCAAACAATTTTCACATTGCCATGTAAGAACTTCACATCAAGTGGCTCTTTGAGGCGTATGCAAAAGTCAAGTCTGAGGTTCACTATGACTTGTTGGGGGTCAGAATGGGTTGTCAAAAGCAGGCTGCTATGAACAGTGTAAAAGTTTTCAGTCCATCTATTTCTCATGTGGGCCTTATATGCAAGTGTTGGCCTGACTGTAATCAAGCTTCTGTGAGTCACCTACAGAATCGTGCAAACTTGGGCAAAAGGCCAAATATGTTTGGGACCTAGAATCATGTTGATGAAGACTGGAAACACAGGTTGCCATTTTGAAATAGACGTATACGCTTTCTCGCCAAGTGTGAGTTTAACATATCTCACTCAGCTAATGTGGGTCTATTCAAAAGTAACAGGCAAAATTATTTTTTACTGGAGTTGAATATTTAATTGTGTTCTTAGTGAGTAACAACAGAAGCTCAGATTAATGAGGAATCTGTGAAAGTCGTCTTATACTCTACGATATTTTGTCATTCCTGAGGTGGGACATTTCAGGTGGAGTGTGAACAGCTGATGACTTAAGTCAGAGTTTGCACAAAGAAAAACTTTTATTCATTTGTGAATAAGTAGAGCAAATAATTAGCTGTCCTCTACATTGCATATTTAGCACTCTGCAGCCACTTACATCATTCTGCCAAGTTTCTTTTGGACGCGTAGGCGTAGAAGGGTGGGGGACAGAAGTTGTTTGTGGGCCACGATGATTTTAAACCTCACCCTCCTTAAAGACCATCAGCGCCATCTTCCCCTGCTTCAAATCAGCTGGTATAACGCTCAACGCTTCTCAGATGTCGAAAGCGGAATGTGAATCTCATCAGGGACGAGCGCTGTCTTTGCACACTCTAGACACTCACTCAGCCAGGGTAAATAAACCGCAACCCTCCCTCATTTGCTTCACTTTCCATAAGGAGAGGAAGTCCAGGAATTTAATAACAAAAAAGAAAAAAGAAAACTATTTTGAGGCTTGAAGCTTCTGAAGTTTCAGAACTGCAAGAGCAAAATGAAGTCAACTTTTCCTTTGCATCACAGATTCAACCTGAGTTTTACCTCACTGAATAGAAAGCTGAATATGTGTTGTCATGGTTATTCTGTTCTCACAGTGAAGAGGCCTTTGGTGGTGGAGGACACCTACCTGCTGTGCCCGGCTCCTGTTCTGGAGAAATTTGGAACGTAAGCGACATCTGTTCACAGACAAGCTTTCCAGGGTTATATTAGACCAGAAAAGACTTTTAAATAAGATAATAACTTCAAACATTACAGTTTTAGGATTCATAACTGCAAATTATGAAAAAGTGCAAAGTTTCTACATGAAAAATCTTCTCATTCTTGTATTTTCAAAACACAAAATGTAAGTAGCAGATATCAAGCTGCTCTGCTGATTTGCATCATTAAAGAAAATATATTCATATTCCACTGACTAAACTTCAATACAATATAAAACCAACAAAGAAACACAACACGTCCAACATGAAACACAAAACAGAAATATATACAGATACAAATAATCACAAAAAAGAGAGAAAAAGGCAAAGGAAATGAAAAATACTCTAAATGCAAATGACCATAAAAAATGCAAAAATGAATCATAAGGTGACCACAATATAACAAACAAAACTGCAAATTTATTTTAAAAAATCATCACAGAAGAAAATGTACATTTTTTTTAAAAACTATTTTCAACATAATGTACAAATAACGAAATGACCAAACTGAGACACAAAACATCGAAATTGATGCATTCAGTCATGATAATAATTAAAAGAAATGGCCACCAGGACACAAAACAAGCTAAAACAGCTGCAAAATGCACCAATAGGAACATCTGGAGACACAAATCAACCTCTAAATCTGCATAACTTATGGTTGTCCTTTGTCTTTTACTCTGGAAGTGTGTGTAAAGTGGGAGGCGTTTAACACAACTATAAAATCAAGTTATTTCATAATCCATCAACGATTCGAGCCACATTCATCTCCCTGTCCTGCAGGTCGGCCACCCTCCACGTCAGCATGAACAATGGCCTCAGCTTCATATCAAGCTCTGTCACAATTACTGCAGTCGCTTGTGTAAGTACTCGTATCAGCATAACACTGCATCGTAGAGTCTGTAAACGTGTGAATAAATAATCTTTTTTTGCTATTCAAGTAAACACAAGTCTTCTAACTTCTTGTAGTCTGACGGGACCTTTGTGGCCATCGCGCTGCTCATCCTGCTGCTGCTGCTGACCCTCGCTCTGCTCTGGTGGTTCTGGCCTCTCTGCTGTACTGTGGTATGAATCTAAGAGACGCTGTGGTTCTTAACACCTGAATAGTTGAATCCTTTGGGTTGATACGAAGTTGATAATTAACCATTGAAGACAATCCCATATATATATATTTTTTTTTTCATGTTTTGCAGGTTATTCATGAGCCACCTCCTCCAGTGATAGAGGACATCTCTGTACGCGTCTCGTTCTTTTCTTTCACTTTGTTACATTTCAGCTGCTGTAAAATAAGTATTTTGTTTTTCGACAGAAGTGATCGCACATTTGGTTTGTTTAACTCTCTTTAGGATGATGAGGATGGGTTTCCGAAGAAGAGGTGGCCCACTGTAGATGCATCATACTATGGGGGCCGTGGAGTCGGGGGCATCAAGAGAATGGAGGTACCCCAAGCGATAAACTTAAAGTAAAACTTAAGTAAAAATGTTTTACTTCAGTACAATGTGAGTCCAACCAATCATCTGTGATAAAGTTGGTCTTTACCCAATTTCATACTATTAAAACAAAAAAAAACAAAAAAAAAGGTGACAACACTATTTGCACATATCATGAAACTGATCCATCAACCCTAAGAATTAACTCAGAACTACCTCTGTGGACATGAGGGTTATACGTCTGTTGGAAAACACAAAATCCTTCCACCAGAATCTGATGAAATTTATTGGAGAGGTAAAAGTTGGGCAGAGGAGGAACACTTTCAAATCACAGTGTATTAAAAATCAAAGCATTCGCCTTGGTTGAGGAAGCGCTCTCTAAGTGTCTTCTGGTTCAACAATTTTAAGACGGAGGTTAAAAATTCACTCGTTAATGGAAACCTGGTACCAGTGACTGGAAACTGAAAACATTCTGTCAGTAATTTCATCCACAACATACGCACACAAGTCGTGAAGTAAAAGAGCATTTCCACTGCGCCAATCTGACAATGAAATCTTAAAAATATTCAAATTAAATCGCCATTGCGAGCTTGACTGCAGCACCCTGCCAGTTGAAAGTTAATGATGAAAGGTGGGAATAAGATCAAATGGAAGTTCGGTGGGACTATAAAGGGAAGAAAAAATGCATTACTTTAAAAAGAAAAAAAAAAAAAAGATGAGCATGCAAATCCATGCTGGATGGAACTGAGTCACTTTGTTGTTGTGACTGGCTCTGACCGCCAGAGAGTGTTAGGAAGAGGCCATCTGGACAACAAACTGCAAGCATGGCAGAAATGCTGGGTAGAATCAAAGAGTGGAGTGGCTTTACGAGTCTGAGACGCCGTGATTTATCTGTTGTTGTTACGCAGCAGAGTTAGCAGTTTGAGAAAACAATTGCGAGATCTTAATCTTTAAGAAAAAGCGGTGCTAAGAAAAGTTCAAGGTCTAGATGACTCAATATATTTATGGTAAAAATATAAGAGCACAGTCTGACAAAAAGCCCCTAAATGATACCTGAGAGGGCTGTTTTGTTGAAAGGGAACCAGAGAAAGCATTAAACTTTAAAAAAAAACAAAAAAAAGAAAACAGCCATGGATCAAGTGGGACCAGATGTGTGCGTCATCTGGAAGGATATGCTCAAAGAGACGGAGGTCATCCTGTCAGTGTGAAGTTTTTTACAGACTGGTAATGCAGCTTGAGGAGTTTGTGAACTTGCCTTGAAGCTTCCAAACACACAAGCACACACACACACGCACACACAACTCCAAATACTGCCATGGAAAGTATGCACAGCTTCATTTATGTGTTTTTTCTGCCAAGTTAAAGCCTTTGTGGTTTCTGCATAGTAGCCGAAAGGGAGTGGAATAAGGTAATTACCTTCCAAGGTTGCACTGACAGTGCTGATTTTACTCTCGATGTTTTGCATCACTCTTGACACTTCACCTTTTTTTCTTTCCCATCGGGATTCTCTTAGCATTAAAGTAAATATGTCAGTAAAATGTTTAAAAGAAGAACTTGCGGTGAAATTTTTAATTCTTTTTTACATTTTACAAAGCAATCAGTTTGTGTCTGTTTCTCTCTTGCTTGAGTTTTTGATTGTTCTAAAATGAAATAGGCTACTTGATGTGTGCAGTTTTTATGAAATTGAAACTGTATCACATAAATTGAGCAGCAGAAGTCAACGTTTGGTTCTTTGCTATTCACATCGGTGGACTGGATTTAATTAAAACCACGCAGAAATGCAGGGACATCTGAATATGAATGAACGGAGAACTGTTTCTATTTAACAATAATGCAGAACAAACTTGTGAAGGTTTTTTATTTTTTTAAATTTATTTTTAATTGTGAGCACAGATGAGTGTTAGCGGTCATGTGTTAGCATGGCTATTATTGGAAGACCTTGTTCATGACATTTTAATAGGAGAATGAGAAAAAGTTCACAAGTTCAGTTGTGAATAAACCTCTTGACTTTTCTGTTTGGGGGGGTGGGGTCCTGGCTCCAATCTTATAATTCATTGACATCTGCAAATTATTTTATTCACTTTGTTATGTTTTTATGTGCATCCATTTTAATGATGTTTGGTATTAGCCAGTAAAGCGCTTTAGTCAACACTGGTTGTTTTTAAATGTGCTTTATGAATAAATCTGACTTAACTTGACAGTCACATCCCCCTAATGAGGCCTAATATTTACTCAATGACTCTCAAACCTGCTTAGACAGTTAGCTGAAACAAACTTACTAGCAGTCCGTCCCTTTGTTAATTCAAAACAAATGAAAGGTCCAAAAATAAACTGCAAATGAACTGCAAGTCCATGGACTTCAGATGTCAGACAGTCTTTCACTGCAAAGTAGTTTCATAAAAGTATTAAAGCAACATCATGCAAGATTGTGCCCTTTAAGATTAATAAAGTATTTTGAAATCAATGAAAAGGCAATGAAATCAATGAAAAGGCAGTAGTGTACGTTTATCTTATTACTTATAAACAGCTTACAATGGAGGCATGATTATTGATAAAATAAAGATGATTTTATTTTATAGTTTGTGGGGTATGAACTTAAACCTTTCTGAACATTTGTCACACACTGACTCATTCATTCTCTCTCCTGTACACAGCAAGTGTGGATATACAGATTAACTTCTGTAATTCATTCATTCACAGATAAAGAAACTACCCTCACTAAGCCATGAGAACTGTTTTTCTTCAAATCAAATAATAACTTCTCTGATTCAAAGACAAACACAATTTAGTAGTAATATCTTCAGCAACAAAACTGATGTGTGACCAATGTGGAGCAGAAAATGGTTCCTAACGAACTATCAGATCAGTGTGTATATATTACATACAGACTACTTTTGTGATCATTTTCAGTGTCTATACAACTCAGTTTTACATTCGGTACCATAAAAATTCGCACCTCCGCACATTTTTAGGTCAAATAAAATCTATCAGTGCTGAATTTTAGCTGAGTTTGCCGAATGCAAAGTCTGGCATTTGGCTGGTTGGGTTTGGTACCTGTAGGTGCTGCGGTCCCGCCGGCCTCTTTGAGTATCCGCTGGTTCTTATTCCTAGTTCACTGTACTTTACTTTCAGTAGGTCTGCTGGAAATTTGCTGCTGTTTCATTGTAGTTCTCTTTGCAAAAAATATTAAAGCATCATTGAACCGCTCGCTTAAGATTTCTAAAATTCACTTCCGTTGAGCGTCCCATGTATATATCTACTGGTGATTATAGTCAAGGGCAGCATGGTGGCTTGGTGGTCAGCACTGTTGCCTCACAGCAAGAAGGTTCCTGGTTTGATCCTCCACAGGGGCCTTTCTGTGTGGTTCTCACCGGGAACTCTGGCTTCCTCCCACAGTCCAAAGACATTGGTGTTCCTAAATTGCTCCTAGGTGTGAGTGAATGTGTGAATGGTTGTATGCCTCCATGTGGCCCTGCGATGGACTGGCAACCTGTCCAGGGTGTACCCCTGCCTTTCGCCCGAAGTGAGCTGGGATAGGCTCCAGCAGACCCCCATGACCCTGAACTGGAAATAGCGGTTATAGATAATGGATGGATGGATTATAGTCAATCACAGCTGAAGTAGAAGACATAGGCAGGTTCATGAACGCACGACTAGCGTTTGAAGTAGGCTAATTGTGGAATAAAAGAATAACAATACATTTATATTTCATGTATCCTGTTTAGCTTTTCTACGGAAGCCCTGAAGGCCCATACATGCATACATTTTATTTCCACCGTTTTCTCGTGATAACGAGTTATAGTTCCTCTGTTTTCCCATGATAATGATAATTTTCCCGTGATAACAACATGACTCGTGATAACGAGATCTCAAGAAAACTAAGGAAAAAGTCCCTTCACACTTAGATCCATGCAAACAAGTGTATTTTTCACCGTCATCAGGCCATTGCAATACCCTTGAGATCTCGAATTCATTATCTCGTTATCACGGGAAAACGGAGGGAAAATAACTCGTTATCACGAGAAAACAGTGGAGTTATCTTGTGATCACGGGAAAATGGGGGAAATAAAATGTATGCATGTATGACCCTTTCCGTACTTTACAATGTAATGTTATAATACTTTTTTATTATTATTAATTTACGTTTTTACTAAACTTTTCCAAGTTCCCCCATGTACCACTAGAGGGAGCTCACTTACCACCACAGTTTGAGAATGACTGCAGTTAGGCTATGGTTCACTCAGCCCACACCAGCCCAGTATTGTATGGTAGCAAAATTACAATAAAAAACAGCCTCTACTTGTAAATCCTAAGTGTAATATTAATATATTGTTCTATATAAGGAAAATACTAGTTTTACATTATTTTTTAAATAATTTTTTCCTTTTTTCCATATTTTTGTCACTGACTACAATCCCATAGTTGACACTTCTTTTTCTGTTCAGGTTCGTTGGGGAGATAAAGGCTCAACAGAAGAAGGAGCCAAACTGGAAAAAGCAAAAAATGCTCGAGTTGTGATGCCCTCTCAGGAATACGACCCACCTCCATCACGGCCTTACTATAACATGCATAAATCCATCCATTCCCAGAAGTGGTACTCTCCCATCAAGGTGCTCCAGTTATTTACGATTTTCTCTTATCTGTCTCGTATATATTTTGTTACACTTCCTCGGGCCTCTCAGTTGCTCCAAAATCCTCTTTTGATGTTTAGTTCTCTTCCTTACAATGGTGCCTGTCCAACATAAATGAGAAAATATTTCAGTTTTATTGTTTCTGGGAATAATGTGTTACCAGGAAATGGTTAATAGAATTTGCTTCCTCACATATTAGTCAGCTGAATGGATGGTAATAGGAACCAGACGTGGACTGATCTAACCCTGCAGGGTGGAATCTGTTGAGCGGGTGTTATTTCTAACCAAATATGATGTTTGTTTATCTGTCTCTGTTTATCATATAAAACTTCCGATCCATCTGGAGCTAAAGGTGCTCCAGATTTTGACCCAGAGAGTCACATTTAAAGCGAGATAGAAAGAGAAATAAAACATACTACATCATCATCTATGATCATCTTTCTCCAGGGAAAGCTGGATGCGTTGTGTGTATTTCTGAGAAAAGGCTACGACAGAGTGTCTGTGATGCGACCTTATCCTGGAGACAAGGTGAGACGTCTACTCATCAAACCTCTAGCTCTGTAACTTTTTATTAGCTGACTAGAGTTTGAATTCGTAGTGTACGAAAATGGGTGACTTGGGAGGACTGGAGCTAAGTCTTTGGCTTAGGATCAAACAACAAAGTAAAAGGAATCCAGGCTGGAACCATATCTGCTGGCATTAACTGTAGGTATTTCATGGATTAAGCATTTTTAAAGTCAGATCGGATTCAATAAGAATTTTTTTTAAAAGTCCTCATGGAAAGTCTTGTGTGGCATAGTAAGCAGACAAGGACAAAAAAGAAACTTGAGCATTGTCTGGAGGAATGCTCTTTCCTGCAGAAGTCATCATAAGTAGATGCTGTCTGCCTCCTTCAGCTCCCAGCATCCACACGACTGAGCTGGCACGACTGCTTTTCTTCCAAGACACTTAGGAGCGGCGGAATTTCCTCTTTCCATCTGCAGCGAGCTGTGCCCCTCCACCGCTGCCAGTTACTGCAGCACAGGGGATTTCAGTGCCCAGTTTCTTGTCCTTAAACATTTACTTTCCGTTACATTTCTTTTCTTTTGTATTGCACATATAAAAGGAAAAAAAAAAAGAACTGACATGCTGATATTCTGTGTTACAGGGCAGGTGCATAAACTTCACCCGGAGTCAGTCCTACCCTGCCCCCCGCTACCCCATCTACAACCACCCCTCCACACCTGTCTACACTTTGCCCCACACGCACCAGCGTCGTCTGTCAGAGGGCAGCGAGCTCCTCCACTTGCCTCCCTCGCCAACTTCAACCCTGCCTCCCCTGCCCTCCACGCCTCCCCCGGCCTCCTGCAACTCTCCCATGTACACGCCACCTCCCAACAGAGCCCTGCCCCCAGCCACCACCAGCCCGGTCTCTGCACCTCTGCCTCCAGCCGGCTCGCTGCCGCCTCCACCTCAGGGCCTTCCTCCTTGCAGAGCGCCTCCTCCATCGCGCCCTCCGCCACGCCCCAATCAGGAGAACCACTAAAGATTAAGAACCAAAGAACCAAAAATTTTAAGAAGGATCTAAGTCTAAGATGAGAACCAGCGAGACCTTTTCACTGTGTCGTAAATTATGTTCAAACAAAATGAATTATAGTGACTTTTCTCTTGACCTGCGTATGATGTGCAATGAACTGAGTCTTTGTTCTGAAGTGTAAATGATGAATATAAAGAGTAAATATGCACAACTTTGGCTTTTAGGGGCTATTAAGGTAAAGATTTTCAGATTTTACCCAGTTTTTGAGAACATTTCATTTTAAGAGAAACAATCCAAGTTTTTTTTTGTTTTTTTGCCTTTTGTATCAAACTCCACCCCCATGGAGTTTCATTAAGTGTTACACGATGAACATAAAAAGAGAAAGAAAGAAAACCACAGTTGTTAAAATAAATATGTGCTTGTTATTGATGAAATTTCTAAGAGGTGAAATGATTCATGCCAATTTAGACTTATTTAAAAATGTAGAATTTGTAAATGAATGTTAATTGAGTGACAAAAAATATATATATACAGGCTATTTACACATATGTGTTTTTGATTGACAGTTTTGACAAAATATTTTTATTTTTTTAATGACAGGATAATCTTTTTTCTTTTCTTACAGAGCTAAGCTAAGCTTTTAGACACTGTACATGTGTAAGAGTGGCAGCAGTCTCCTCATTTAGCTTTTGGCAAGAAAGCAAATTAGCACATTTATCACAATATAAAATCATATATTTGTGACACATCTCAGAAGAGTAGCTAACTAAACACCATTACCAATACATTTTTTAATATTAAAAAAAAAGCATAATGGGACAAAATTTAAGTCATTGTCATTATTGTGAAATTTTTGTTCAATCCTGCAGTGTGTTCACAGATGTATCAGTATTCTTAAAACGAAGAGGTCACATGTCTGGATAAGCGTTACACTGACTGAGATGCTGTTTGCGTTCTGTCATGCTGACTAATGTCAGTCTCACCGCCATTGATCCGGCAGCCAGAATTCCAGACTACAAGATCTGAGTCTTTGTTCAACATTGATGTGCAATAAATCAGTAAAAGATTTCACTCCTCCTCTCTTTAATCAGGACAGAGTAAATTTCTGCTTCACTTCAACTTGTTTCACACTTATTGTCAATGATTAAGGTTGTGCTGTTGCCTAGAAATGTAGACAATGTAGACATCCGGACTACTCCGGTGCGGGCTGGGGGTGTGGGCCTTGAGCTTCCGCGTCTAGGGGCTGGCCTTTGCTTGGGTGGGGGGCGGCTGCCTGCGCTGGGGGGGCATTGCTGCCTCGGGCGGTCGTCGTTGAGATGCGGGGGGCGCGTGCCCTGATGTCTGGGGGGCCCCTG
>JBAMYA010000004.1:9705829-9720168 GCA_037176975.1 Arrhamphus sclerolepis | reverse complement strand
TTTATTAAATTAAAAAAAAAAAAAAAGCTTCATACAATGATGAGAAAACTGGCTCTGTGGGCTTTTTGCCTGTTGTTGCCAATACGTCTGACTTAAAAAAAAAAGAAAAAAAAAGAAATGTAGACATTCTGCTAGTAAATTAGAATTTTCTCAGCTCTCCTGTGTTGAAGCTCATTCAGATCAGTCTAGAGCATCTCTGAGTTTCTGTCTGGGTGGTAAACAGCAGCCGTTTGAATCGGCTTTGGCATTGACGGTTAATTAAAGACTCGGACTTCCGTGACAGTCTCCTAGGGATTGTGGTGGACGAGGCCCATTTCATTTACAATTGGTAAGAGGCATCTGGTACACTTGCTCTAACGATATGAAAATGATCTGAACATGATTATGTATATGTGTCTGACGTTGGCTGTAGCCAGTGTAGGCACACCAGTTATTCTCAAATTCTGTTCACAAAAATGGCAACAGTCGTTCTGAATATGTCGCCTTGTTTGTTCCTCTCATTGGTTGTATAGCGCTAACCAACTGTGTGCAGAAGCAGTTTGAGAAGCAATGGTTGGTCCTGCTTCCTGGATAGGGAGGTCCTATGGCTCGCTTTCAGGCCCTACAGCTTTCCAGATGTGGGTCTGACTTGCTATGTTCACTCTGCCACCCCAAATTCCTTTAATCATATCAGAATATATTTCTGACTGTTTACATTATATATTGCAAGTTATCAGATGTCATCTCTGTGTCCTTGCTGATGTTTCCTCATTCGTATGGTTGCTATGGCAGTCTTTTGAAGACTACCATACTGACAAAAGATTATACAAAAATGGGAACAGGGGTAGAAAGAGCTGGTTTAGTTCATGTTAACGGATCCATGATGTTTATAATAATTCTCCTCCAATACAGTTCTCAGTTCAAAATTTGGCTGCTTATTTCTGCTTTAAAGTTGGGCATTTTAACATCTGGATCAATGGAGATTAACTCCCTTTTGGAGTCAGTTCCTAGTGGTCATTAAAGGAAACCTTCTTCACATTCTGGTTTGCCTCAGACTAAAAGCCGGATGTAGCCCCTTGACTGAGACACATCTGTGCAAATCCCAGTTGGAATCACATTTCGAACTCAACTTTATGTGCAGTTATAATACACTTTTGGGAGAGAAAAACATCACATTTCATGTGGTTTTTAGCAATTCAGATTGGCAAAAGAAAATCTCAATAGATAATATTTGGATATACTAAAAAAAAAGAAAAAAAAAAAGCATAATTGGGGAGCAGTGTGAACGTAGCCTACGTTAAGAACACTTTTCAGGATCCAGTAGAGATGTGCTGTCATTACACAGAGAGCTTGTTAGATGTACTGTAAGTTTGCTTCTTTAAGGCAGGACGATCATATCCATGTCTTTATCAAAGAAAACGTTTGCAGGAGTCCAAGCAGGAAAAAGCACAGGTGCAAACAATAAAACTAACAAGCTTGTCCTGCTGACTGAACGTAACGGCCCATTACTAATACTCTTACTACTCGGTCGTTTGTGCCATGAAAAATGCTAATATCCTGCATACATTTTCACTCATTGCACAAAAATCCTAATTAAAAACCAGAGGGATAGAATGACGCATTGAATGATAAATGGAAAGAATTTAAGGCTCAATCCAACTTTTATTGCAACATAACTTTTAGTGGCTAGAAGTTTAATAGAATTTTGCGAGAATCGAATGTTGCTTAAGAGGATTATATATCTGCTGAATGAAAAACACAAACAAGCTGTTGACAAACCTGGTAGAGTTGGTAAATCTCTACATATGTGCATCCCGACAGTTTATGAATGTAGTCTTGCCCTCCAAGCTGTTTCTGCAGCAAATGTGCACAGTGCCTGAATGTGAATAGATCTTTTATTCTATTTTTTTTTTTTTTAAATATGTCATGAAACAATTGACTTTATTACAATGCATTTTTGTAGTATAATTTATTTATAGTGACTGATTTCCATCTTGGGAGAGATGGGGAAAAAACAATGAGAAACAATCAAACAAACAAAAAACTTACTCAATAAAACGTAACTTGAGTTTGGCATAATGTAACAGGCCACAGCCAGTGAGCTGAGTATTATTCCACTCAGATCTCCTAAAATAAATCCTAATATTCCTTTTCCACTAGTTTTTTTTTCTTTTTTACCTCATTTGGAAATACTTTCACAGATGCATGCAGTTGGACTAACAGTTCTGTGGGCATTGGTGAGCTCATGGAGGCGTGTCTGTGAAAACTTCTAGAAACAGAGGCAGACAGGCAGATTTTAGGGCAGACAAAAAAAAAAAAAAAAAAACGCTGCACAATCCAACTCTGAAGCTATGGAGAGCCAGAAGAGGTGTTTGTACAGTTTAGCACTTCAACAGTGCCCACCACACTTAAGCAAAAAGGTAGCCAGCTCTAAGGGGCAGGGAGTTCATCTTTTTACATTTCAGTAAAACTTTCCATTTCCAAAAGGACTAAATCAAATAGTCATATTTTCATGTGCTTCATAGATCCTTTCTCATGCATATGCTTAAATCTTACATTCACACTGGACACTGCAGGGCAGCTATTCAAATGTCTTTTTCCTTGCACATGCATGAGTTTTGATGGTCGCCTTGCACAAAAGAACAATGAAATGTTTTGCAGTGGCTTCATCTTCTTAACTTGGCCAGTGTTGCTGTTTGGCTGCATAAACAGCAATCACTGAGGTCCCACAGATAACCAGGTCCACAGAGTCCTGCAGGTTTAGGGGACACACATCCAGCCTTGATCTAACGAAGCCCATCAGAGCCATCTTTTTCCACTCAACCTGACATGTTTACTGTGATGAAATCAACCCATGACTTGGCTCATTTTCCCTATTTTTCATACGCTCTCCCCAAATCTTGCCTCATAGCATTTTGCATAATATTATTAAAAACAAGTAGCTTTAACCCCTCATAGGGCACTAAAGAAATACCTGCTATACTTGAAAAATGTCTACTGAAGTTACAAAATATAGTACAGTTACCTGGTAAAAGATTAACAGAGACTTGATGTGTCTTTTTGGTTTCTTTAGGTTCATTTCATGATTTGCTTTGATGATTTTAGAAAAAAAAACATAATCCATACAAAAGTCATGACAAGACAACAGTTTTATGTTTTTACTCTTTTCAAAAGGTGTATTTTATAACGAAAAGACTGAGAGGAGCTCGTCCAGCAACAGAATCCTGAAAAGGTCAGAAGCAAAGCTGAGCACATTTCTATTCAATCACAAATCAGCTCAACAGAAATCTCAAAGTCCCACTGTCATCTCTTAAGCCATTAAGACCTGATGTGCCATGAAATCATGGTTCTCAGATCTGAATGGGTTAAATATCCTACAGTGGTGTGACTGGGACTCATTTTTGAACAGGCGGTTGTAAAGGACGCCTGACCCCCTCTGACGTAAAACAAATCACCAATGGTGCACAAAAGATCTGTGAAACGGATACACATTACTGTTTACTTGACATCTGCATAATGATGGAGGAAACAACCATCTTACTATTACATAATTCCACAAATATGAAGCGACAATGACAGATCGAATGTAACCAAGTTTCACAAGAAAGAATCAAACAACACGTTCACATGCAATCTGACAATCTTTCTTAATATTCAGCATTAATAGTCAGTTAATAGAGATAGAAACATACTATGCAAAGTAGAATACATTCAGCAAAGGCAACACAGTTTACAAAAAGTCCTCACTTGTGCCAAAGTACAAAGGAAGATTAGAAACATGGTCTGAATACTTGGTATGAAATAAACCTCCTTATCTTCTTTGAAACATAGATTTTTTTTATTTTTTAATCATTAAAGCTTCTTGAAATGTCTGCTGACCTATGTTGTGTTGGAAATCACTCAGTTCATTCAATTACAAAAAGGCATGTAGAGAACTATGAACGCTTTTGGACAGTACACTGGGCCACATCTGAAATTACATCATAATTGTTGCATAATTTAAATAGCAAGTGTATTTATTCTGGCAGCTTTAACTACTGTAAACCATCAGTCCATCAACACAGTGCATTATAGTATATATCTGCATGGTTGGTGACCACCATTTTTTTCACTACATTATGCAATGGTTTGAGCCCATCATATACTGGATTGTATTAGTGAGTCGTTTCAGACAGCCCAAGTGTATCATTTCACAAAAAACAAACATCACCCTTACAAAGCTTTAAAGTCACACTATGAAGCAATACCACTTCTGACATTTGAGTCAGCTACTGACAGAAAAGAAAAAAAAATGCCACTGACAGTACTATGCAAATGAGTGTAATACCACTTTCTTGTGATATTCTGCCACCATGTGGTCAGAGGTGTTATTGCTACACAGAGCAGCTTTATGATCATCAAAAACACAATAATACTGATTACACACAGCTCTCTGTACTCCAGCCATTTAGGATTTTAGGAAAAAAAACAAAAAAATAAAAGTGCTTTCAGTAAAAACTGCAAAAAAAAAAAAAAAAAAGTTCAACCTTTTTTTGGCTTCCAGCAAAATGACATCATTTGCATTGCTTATACTCCATGTTGAAGCAAGACCTTCAAGGGTTGAAAACTGACAACACAGACGATAAAGGCACGATCCATAATCCAAATGGAAAAAAAAACAAACAAAACTAGTTTTAAAACTGGTTTACAGCATAAAACCCTGATCAACTACTTAACACCTTAGCTACAGAAGAAATTTTTCCTAATAAGACACTTGAAAAACAAACAAAAATAAACTGCATTGTGGGCAGTCAGAAAAGTGACTGAAAGACCTCATCTGAGACCTTAAAGACCTCAAATGAGTTTTTTTTTTCCCATTTGATAAATCAACTCACTCAGTTCTGTTTACTTCTGTGAAGTGCTGATATGATGACTGTTTTGCACCGACAGAAAGCAGATCACATGACTGAGGTAGAACCTTCACTTAGAACAGTACATAATTGGCAAAACTATGATACTATTAATTTAAGCAATAATAGTCCAGGTAAAACTGCATATTTATATAATACTGCCAAAGAAATATACTTTGGCTCCTTCCTTGGTTGCGTAAAAAGCTGTGACTTGGCATTTTTTCTTTTCTTTTTCTTTTTTTAAAGATATGATTATATAATCAGGGTTTCCCCTGAGAGCATTTTGGCTGAAAAGGTGCAGCAGTGAACGGGTCATCCAGAGGTTTTCCTCCAATGGTCCAGGAATGCAGAGGCCCCACTGCCACAGAACCGACAGCGGCCCGCTGACCGATCCTAGAGACGACCCGGTGCACGGCCACCGGCTGCTGGAGCAGAGGTGTTTCTGCGTGCAAAGGAGCTGCTCGGTTACTAAAAGCATGCAGAGTGGAAGACGTTGACTCTTTGTCCAGGTGAGACAGTTTGCTGTCTTGGATCTGCCGTGCACTTGGATGAAACGAGTGAGCTTTAGGAGCAGCTTTGCTGGTTTCCTGCATTTTTCCAAATGGTGCCTGGACGAAAACATCAGATGCCTCTGCAGATTTATGAGATGCAGAAAAGGAAGAGCTGCTGAATGCCATCCTGCTTCCTTTTCCTGGAGTTTTAAAAGGAGCCAGCTGGAAGACATCAGAGACCACTGGGCTGTTTGGAGGCTGGTAGTGGCATTCTTGGTTGACAGGCATGAAATGAAGGCTGGCACAAGGGGTTTGGATGGGGTTATGGTGAATGCCCCCTCCATCTGACAGCAACATGTGTTTATTACAGACGCATGCAGCCGTGCTCTGTTGGATTCTGCGCCTCTGTTTTTCCTCAAAAAAGAAAACGGGAGCTGCTGTCTGAGCGGCTCGCGGTTCATTACTGATGAACTCCCTCTGCAGGTCTGTGTGTGGAAGAGATTAGGAAAAAAAAGTCAAACAGGGATATTATACTCTGTTGTAATCTGAGGTGACATTTTTTTGTATTTATGTATATGTTTGAAGTTAAACATGCAGATGATTTTGTGTGCATCTGTAATAATAATAATAATGATGATAATAATAATAATAATAATAATAATCCAGCGATCTTTAACTAGCATGGCTGATGCGGTGCTCATCTATGAATTGAAATTGTGAAAAATTAGCTGAAATAAATGTCTAAATTTGAGGATTTGCAGAATAGGCAATTTTGGTGTTAATGCTGGATTTAGTATGAACTTGACAAGCCAATGTCACATAACAAAAATGGACTGAAAATTTGAACAGAACATGAAGCTGACTTTTGGTCTTACCTGAGCAGAAGTCTTGGCAGTCACCAAGCAGATTTCTAGATTGTAGTGTATTTGAAATGTTAACCTATTCTCCCCACAGAATGGGATTTCTGTAAAACTGAAGTCTAAAACCAGAAGATCATGGCCACTGTTGTCAGCTGCCTTCAGGTATTTGTCTGGACTTCCCCTCCTTTACCCATATTAGCATATACAGTATAATGAAGCATTTATAATGAAGATCATCAAATCTCTAAATTCT
This sequence comes from Arrhamphus sclerolepis, assembly GCA_037176975.1. Classification (NCBI taxonomy): domain Eukaryota; kingdom Metazoa; phylum Chordata; class Actinopteri; order Beloniformes; family Hemiramphidae; genus Arrhamphus; species Arrhamphus sclerolepis. Next base: position 9,713,696 of record JBAMYA010000004.1, on the reverse strand, counting down.
CTATCTGACATTAAAACTGCAATATCTTTGAAATATATGTCAGTATATCTATAAAAAACACAAAAATACTCAGATCAGCTGTGTTGATGAAAATACTGAGCTGACGAGTTAAAAAAAAAAAAATTATAGCTCAAACATCTGCACCAGTTTGTTTCCTCAGTCCATTTTCAAAGAAAAACAAAACCATTTCTGTGAAAACGTGTTTTGAAGACGAGTTTGAGAAACAAATCGCCATCAGGTAGCATAACGTTTGACTCTCTTAATCAGATTACAAGATGGATATGCCAGAAACACTGAAGGCAAACAGACTTTCTCCCCACCCCACAATCAAAAAAAAAAAAAAAATGGAAGAAAAAGCAAACAAACCCCACCATCTACATCTGAAGCCGAATAGAAGAAGTGATTGAAGAAAAGAAAAAAAAAGACTTTTCAGCTAATAAAGTAAATTAATAAAATATGATGTGGAACTGACGGTGGTTCTTCTAAACAGGTAAGTGGGCCAAATTATTGTTGTAGTATTTGCTAATTTTTTACACTAAAGTTCTAATGTTACTTGTCCTGCTTCTGAATCTCCACATTTGCATTGATGCTAATGGAATATGACATTTGGAGGAGGGGGAAGAGAAAGGGGGCGTATGGTTGCTATGCATTTCTTGGACACTTACATCATAGACCAACATTAAATGTATTACATGAAGCAGCACACAGTTAGTGTGGATTGTAATGGTTACATAGTGTGCCTTTAACAAATGTCATTCCTAAACTATTCAACGCGTGGCCTTGCGTTCTGTATCAGTGTTGATCCCTTCCTTATCTTGGCTTCTGAGAGACTCAGTATCTCTGGTATGCATTTTTTCTTTTTTTTTGGTTTTGTTTTTTTTAACCTAATTAGTTCTCTATGTGTGGGGAGGGGGTTGTTGTTTTTTTTTTATTCCATTACACAATGTTTCAAATATTTCCCCCTGTAACTTTTGTTCAAACATGTTGCTTACATACACTTCAAATTAAATAAACGCTTTAAACAAATACTTTTCAAAAACGAATAACCTTTTTTTGACATATTTAACTTATTACATTTCAGTTTTGTACCATTTTCAATTCAAATGTTGGATACTATTTTTATTTACATTTTAAACACTGTCAACTGTCCTGGAAACAAAGTGTAGATGGTGAAGTGACTAAAAAAAGCAAATTTAAAGGCCTGACTGTCCAAAGCACGACCATTTACAAAAGAAAGATGATTGTCCTCCTCTTCCTGTAATACCGTATCACCGCATGGCGGTCAAATCAGTTTAAACCTTTTAACAGAAGATTAACTTCAATCAATACTCAAGACGTTGACATTCACATTTGTACTTTATTTGCCATCCCTTTATAATTCTTAAGTTATCTCACAAAAATAGAAGGAGCACACAAATCACAGCTCTGACGCAGGTTTGGGCCATAATAACAGGAGTCATCTCAAAACACTCAATATCATCAGATAATTGACAGTTTTTTCTCTTTTTTTTTTTTCCCTTCCCTTTTTTTTTTTTTGGCAAAACAACAGAGAAAACGAGGGGCTTCTGTTTCACATCAGGTACTTGTCTTGCTTGGCTTTACTGATTACAACAGCACGCTGGCGGTTACAGGGAGAAAGCTCGGAGTTGCATAGGTTCAAACAATGACTGCAAACGACTGAGCTGTTCAGCGGAAGAACCGGAAGCAGGGTGAGTGAAGAACGTAAGCCTTCAACTGCGCATGCGGCACCTACAGTGAGAACGCTAAAGAGGTTTGGAAAAAAAATGGCTTCTTCTGTTAGTATATTTGTGACTAAAACGATCAAATTCAAAATGATGCATGTTTTCCTCTAAATCCTCTCACTTCGATGACAATAAAATAAATCATTCTGTAGCCTTTTTGAGCTCTCTCTGAGTGGGTGGATTCCATACTTTTGGCAATATTTGCAGATTCTTGACTTTAAGACCTCGTCATGAGTCCCTCAGCTGACAACTAAATTTCGTTATTATGCAGAGGTGCTTTGCACACTTTATTAGCACCAAAACAATAGTAAATCCCAATGATTTTTGACATATTCTTTCTTTCCAAGAGAATTTTACAGTAGCACATTTTGTGTGCTTTTCAAAATCTTTTTTTTTTTTTTTTAACTAAAAAAAAAATGGGAAGAAGCAGCTAAAGGCAACCACCCCTCTGTCATCATGTTTTGTGGGCATCATACCTTTGTTTGACCCTGCAGAAACATCTGCAGTGTATTGCTAGTTGGGTCTGATCCTTTCTTACCCTCGACAGTTGATGCTAACAGCTGCAGCAGCGGGGGCTGTACCCTCAGACCGGCACACACCACAGAGCCCCTCACACATTAACTATCAGACATGTCGGTTAACTGTAATAATTACTGCAGATGTCTAGAGGACAGCGAGATTGGGGAGCAGTAAGTCAGTGCAGTGCATGTCCACCTCTCAGAGAGAATGATGCAGCTCTGACCGCCACATTTCTAGGGACTGTGCTTTCTGAGGAGATTTTAGTGGCGACCTGATAGCCGTCGCCATATTTGCAGCAAACAACAACACAAGTAGGCTACTGGAATACACATCCAACGGTTCAGACTCCACGCACACGCACGCGCACAACTTCATCATAACACTGTATACCAACACATGTGAACAGAACATTCAACAACACTGCCATGCTTTTTTTTCATATGAATCCTGTGAGCACTAGAACTGGCCAACAAAAACCATAAAAAGCACAAGTTCAACTGAAGCAGGACTAAAACTCGAGCCATTCGTCACCCCTTTTCCACAAGACTGTTTTGAATAAAAATATAATCCTTCATCAGTCCATGAAAACAAACATAACACAGGCTCACCTTTCACAAAAGTGGAATAAGGGGTTTTGGCCTAATCTTCCACACTGGACAGAGACCAGGGTTATCAACTGTACATTTTAATGTACTGACAGATATTAAGTAGTTATAACCAAGAGAAAAAAAAAAGAAAAAATTATAACTTTCTTAGCACATAATTCCACACAGAGGAATGAAATATTCATATATTCTTCAATATTATTGAATGATTATGATGTTAAGAATCATAGATAGATTTTATTATAGACTAATATTTATTTCTTACATTCATTCTCTAACTATCTATATTAACATGTATCAACAGGAAAACAATGTCATATATATGGTATATATGACATACATCAGATTCACATGTAAAGCAATATGTTTTCCACATGTAAAGCTTTATGACAATGATATCATATTTTAGGTCTGGATAAGAGCCTGCAGGAGTTGTTGCAGATATCTATTATTTACACAAAATAGGAGTAAACAAATGACAGGAATGTAGGAGGTGGAATGAATGGGTTAATGTGTGAAAAGCAAAAGAGTGAGTGTGTGTAAATAAGTCGCAAAATGACTTGAGTTAGTGCCAAGAAATTACCTGAATAATCAGTTTTCTTTTTCTTTTCTTTTTTTAAAGAGTTTTCTGTTCATACTATTTGCTACTCTTTTTCTATTTCCTATTTATGTGGACTGATAAAATTAGTTTTGTGATGTCATGCATTTCTATTTATATGGCACGCCGCTATAAACACATATGAACAACCCTGATTTCTTGTTTACGTGTAACACAACCTTCCGCTTGTCTTGAGTAAGAAAAAACAAACAAACAAACAAACAATTCCTTGCTTTAAAAGCAACGTGATCATACTGGGTGTCATTTGGAAGGAGTTTTGTTTTTGTATTTGTGTAGCTGTTTCACAGCTGAGCTTTCAGAATTAGACCAGTTTGCTTCTGACTTTACTTTATGGCACTCCAGCGATGCACAGTTATGGCTGTTCTGTTTCCAGATCGTGACTTCATTTTCAATCGAACCTATAGCAGCTTTAAATACAAAGGTAACATTTATGCATCTGTGCAAATCCGACTATATGATTTAAGTTTAAAAGAGTTCCATGGATTTATAGCATAAACATAGTCATCAAATTTTCCTTTAAACTGTGCGAAAAAAAAAAAAAAAAAACAACTCGGGGGAAGACCCCTTAAAAAGGCAAATACCAACCAACTCACTTGAACCTGATAACCACAAACACTTCGAACTATGCCTATTATACATTACAACGATTATCTTCTATTGTTTGCTATCAAACATAATGCAGTGTTGTTTAAACAAACACTATAGATGAGCTAGCTTCACAGAAAGATGTCATGATTTATTTTTTAGAAAGGATGATGATAAATTGGATTCTCCACTGATTCCAGTAAACGATACACAATGCATGGAGACAACGAAAAGAAAACATGAGTGTGAGGATGAGAAATGAGAGGTGAAGAGAAAGGCAATTAATGGAATCAATGAAGGTGAAAAGCAGGAATGACAAAGCGCTGAAAAGGTGAAGGATGTTTCAAGTGTTAGAACTGTAATGAGGATGACAGAAAGGGGGTGCAGGTAGCTTGCTATGTCTACATTTGTTATGCTATGCCAGACTATTATCCAGTGTTACAGCTTCTACGAGGGGAGGGGGGTAGGGGGGACAGGGTCGCCTACAAGTCGATGAGCTGGTCCACCAGCAGCAGGGAGCGGGCCAAGCTGGGCAGGCTGGATTCAGAGCCACCACTGTTACTGCGCGAGTGGCCTCCTGAAACTGGCCGGAGAGACAAGGTGAAGGCAGGGGATGAAACGAGCACAGGCCGACAGAGGGGAGGAGAAGCAGAAGAGTCGGAGTCACAACAAGCAAAGGAAGTAGTAAAAGAGGAAGGGAAAGATAGAGAAGAAAGAAAGAATTTACCCATTTAATGCGACAGCTTTTTCTGCATCCTTAACTTAAGACTCTTTATTTTTGTAATTCACAGCTGTAGAGACCCACCCTCCAAAAAAACAAAAGCAAAAAAGCCCGACCAATTCATGGAGACATTTATGATCCATTCAAATTCACTTCAGGACAGGCCTACCTTGGGAATTCTTTCGGCCTGTGACGGGAATAGGATCAAACTCGTCCTCTGTGACCGCCTCTGCACTGGCCGGCTGGGACTCAAAGTCTGAGATCAGAAGAAAGGAATCTGTAGAGAATGAAGGAAAAAAAAAAGTTTGGTTGTTGATATAAGAACATGATGCTTGGAGAGTAATGATAAATAGTGGGAAATGGTGTGCAAAATAGAAATATAACAGAATAGAAACAGAATTCAAATATTATTGTTCTTCAATTTACCTTAGAATAAATTTGAATTTTTTGTTTTTTTTTAAATGCTCACAACCAGCAATTCCTACAAAAACACATCTTCTGCAAGAACGAAGCCTCCTGGATAAGATATTATGAAGAGAGATAACTGGCTATTTATTGGGTTATAGCTGATGCACAGTCATTCAAGTAATTTGAAGCTGAAAGTATCAATAATAGTCAAATACAAATACAATAACTTAACCACATTTGTGCAGGTTTCAATTTGAGAGTTTGATGACTTTCAATTTAATTCAAGTGGAACGAATAATACTTATACGGGATCATTACTCTAATCAACACAGGAACACCCAATCACTCGCCTTTACATGTCAAACTTTTACAAATTTTTGAAAATAAACAACAGTCTACGAAGATGTGTTTGCTAAACAGCGTTTCTGCGTTAAGTACATATAATGCAAAATCTAAGCTTAAAGTCTAAACAGGGATTTTTTTCCATCCTCGCATAATCTGCTGTTTGACCCGCTGTTCAAATGAAGGTGTGACCTCTTGTTCCAAAAGCACCATAATAAATGGCAGAAGATGTCAATCATGTCATAATCCACATGCACGTTTGCTTTCCATTGCATGAAATGTACTGTGACAAAGTTGAAATACTGCAGCAAAATAAATTTGTATATTGCTAAAGTCCAATAAAATCTTTTTTTAAACCACTTTTAAAATCATGGCTGGAAGCAGGAAGTTTTCAGCCATGATTGTGGCAAAAAAGGAGCATTACTGCAAATTCCATGAACATCTTTTTTTTTCTTCCTTTAGCGGAAAAACTAAATTTCTACATCAGCCCAGGTTGGTCACAGATGCCTATGCTTCATCATTATCTTTGAATTCAGCCCCAACAGTGTAAGGAACATCACTGTCTTCTGTTTGTCTTTCTTCTTGTAACGTACCTGCTTTAGGCTGTGTGGACTCTCCAGACAAGAGACTCAGATCATCCAAAGCAGAGGTGGCTGAGGTTGGAGCAGAAGAGACGGAGGAGGCGGCACTACTCGCTGCTGCCGGAGCAGGAGGGCCAGAGATCAGAGAGCAGCCCAGGAGAGAGTCCTCTGCAGTCAGAGGGTCTGGGAATGGCCAGGAGAAGCCAAACAGTTGACAAAGGACAGGTCCATTTTTGTTATATTTGTCAAAATATAGACAAAAGGTCTTAATTCTCAGTCTTAGAAAATTTCTCTAAATACAAGACCATCTGCAAAAAAAAAATTCTTGCAACTCAACTTACAGTTGTTGCATCCCATTTGGCCACATGGGGACAGCAGAGGCAAAGCTCAAATATAATACTTCTAAATTACAATGACAACTAGACAGATAACTGTTACATTTGGAAATACTGCAGAGGCGCCCAGGGGAGTCCTTTCACACGTCATTTGACCCACTGTTAATATAAAACTACTGATTTATCAGCTTTAACTGTACACATTGATAAGAAAGTCTGTTCTGCATATCATTGACGTTTCTGTTTGCGCATACAAAGAACAGGCTAACTGCCAGCAGAGGCTTTTATCCCTCTCAAATTCACAGTACAGTACAAAGCCGCGTTTGCATTTAACCATCATTGTTCTTTTTTTGCATTTTTGAACAAAAACTCAAACGCACACACACCTTTTGCAGACTCTTCGACAGATCCACCAAAGGGATCGGACAGAGACAACAAGTCAGGAAGCATGAGTGAGGACGTGTCGGGAGATTTCAGTCCTTCAATCAGCTTCTCTGAAGGCCGGTCATAAATGAGAAAATGAAAAAAAGAGACTTGAACAAGTGAAGCCACATCCGTTCACGCAGACCCAGTTAAAGCAGGAAGGCTTAGACGGTGCTTTAAATGAAGATACTGTCGACTTAAACTTTAAATCTCCTCAGAGTGGCTACTAAAAGGTGCATCTGATGGGTTTTTAATCATTATACATTCATGTCCTTTCCCCTGCCCTGCTTTCTTCTTTTACAATTTATTTGCTTCTATAATACTTCCAGATAATTAAGTTCCAAAAAATTACAGTATCATTTCTACTGTATAAAATCAATGGACATTAATTTTAACTAAGTAAAAGATCATACAAAAGTGTTTACAATATCACTCAATACAGACTTGATATTTACCTGGAGCATCTGACAATTCAAGGGTATGTAGGGGGTCTGGGACCACCAGCAATGATGCTCCTGATTCCACAATAGCAGATGGTCTTTCAACTGGTAAACAGATGCAGGGCAATTTAGCAAAAGCATTTGTCATTTTATAAGAAAAAGAAAAAAAAGAAAAAGGCTACGAAAGCTAGGTCAAGAGATCTGATTATACTTCTGAGAAAACCAACATGTCTTAAGTAAGTAAAGTAAACTTTATTTATATGGAACTTTTCACAGATAAAAAAAAAAAAATCAAAGTGCTTTACAAAGTGCTGCAATATAGATAGAACAAAAAATATGATTAAAACTGAAGCCAATGCAGAAGTAACTTAAAATCCAACACCACTGACGGTCATAAAGATGCTGGCTCCAAGTATGGTCATTATTGTCATACAGTATCATGAGTTAAATAAACTTCCTCACCAGTATGCTCGTGGCCCTTCAGAGAACAATGTATGTTTGAGGGTGGGACTGGTCTGTAGTGAATGTGGCCTCATTCACCCATGAA
>JBAMYA010000004.1:9668618-9678957 GCA_037176975.1 Arrhamphus sclerolepis | reverse complement strand
TAAAACATCTATGCAAGATTGTTCACAGTAAGGAAAGTAACAAAGCTACTGTTGACAAGCGCTTGCAGACAGCAACTGAAGAGAGCAACTTTGCCATTTTTTCTTCCCAAATTTTCAAGTGTTACACCATAATTTCCAATTATGGTGTAACACTTTGAGACAATCTTGCATAGATGTTTTAATTGGGTTAACTGACAGCATAGCAGCTCTGCATACATGCTGGTCCATGACTGACTGATGCTGAAAGAGTGATGATGCGACAATACTGGTAAACTGTGTGCTTTGGGATTTTAATTGGTTGTTGATCTTTCAGACTGTTTGACATGACCTGTCCTTCAGTGCCTGCGTGGGAGGTGAGGTGCAAAATTCAATCAGCACAAGCACATTAAATGGCTCGATTTATCATGGAGAAAATTAAGCTCCCTGCCAGCAGCATTTTGCCCAGACAGAGTTAAAGGTTGCCTCAGTTTTATATATTCATATACGCAACATTTTTGACAAAAAAATTTTTGTTAAAAATCTTCTAACATGTTTTTTATACAAGCCCAGGCTCTGCACTGAGAACAGACCTAAACATCATAAGCAGGATTTTAAAGACTACTATTTTTATCATTCATTAGCAGCAGAGACACAAACACGAGGAAACATTGACAATCTTCTATCCTGTGTTTCGAGAAGTCCTGCTGCCAGAGTCGGGAATATCCAGATTCAGTCATTCTGGTACTGAACCCAATATTGAGAGTCTGGCAGCTGCAACAGACCCAAGAATTTACGCCTGAATAAATTCTACTCGACAAAAAAAAAAATTCAGTCTCAGAGTGCTTCAGGGAGAGCAGATAAAGCGAACAGGGCTGCAACCAAAAAAGTGTCTTGATTTATTTTGTCTTTCGTTATCACTTTTGGCAGTGGTAGAAATGCTTAAATTCCTTTCCTCCACTGTATAAACACTGTCAAAGAAATGTCCTTCACGATGAACTAAACTATTGGGAGCAAAGTGTTCTCATGCTGGCTTAACATCTGTTCAATTAAATCTGTGTCTGAATGTTTCTATCTGAGCTGCTTTATAAAGCACATGCACATGAGAATAACTACTTCCTGGAGACCCATTTAAAATGTTTTAAATCCTCCGGCATTTAGGAGAGTATATTAATGTTGTATCCATGGAGCCTTTATCAAATTTTAACATATAATGATGCTGAATGGTGGGTGGTGCTTGATGAGGTGGAGATAAACAATCAAGTTGCATCAAATACATTTCTTTTTTTTTTTAGGATTTATGGTGATTGTAATTCTTAAATGAGCCTGAGTTTATAAATGGACCCATTAAAGACCATAATCCTAGTACTGGCTAGGAAACTGTGTCAATTAATTCGTTTTCTGCATTAATTTTCCATTTAAAAGTGTCAATAAGCTGATAACACGCAACTATAATTTCTTGTTTGTTTAGTAAAGAAACTGATTAAGCAAGTGATCCCACAGACTAATAACCTCAGTGAAAGCTTGTTAGAGACAGAAGTTTGCAGATATAAGTTTAGAGGTAGCTAATAACACTTACATACTTTAAATTTGTTGTTTGTAAGAAACATATGCTCACGTGAACAATAATTCACAGAACACTCTACAGGAAGCAACAGCTCTAAACACGAGTATGATTTTCAGTGCATGATAAGGTTTGACAGTAATCAACATGGCTTTTCTCTGTTTGGTTTTCCACAGCTGACAGTATCGCTACTTTGTGGGTGGGATCAGCTGTTTCTCATCAGGTCATGTTGTGGAGCCGTGATGACACACAGACAGTGCACTCGGCTTCAAAGTGTGCATGTGAATGTGTCTGTGTGTGTGAGAGTTTGTGTGCGTGCAGAGTGGTTATTGCACTAAATTGATTAGTGACAGAACTTCAGTACAGAGGCATGTGAATATCTTTTTGCAATGACCATAATTACTGGGTGCCGCACAACTCAGCTCCAGCAGCTCGATGGTCCGCTGGAGTCATGCTGAATCAGTTCTCATAAAGAGCTAAATAAAGTAGCTAAAACTGGTGTCACAACTGCAGATTGACCTGACCTAAAGAGCTTTTTTTCTCAACTCATTAAAATGTTCCTTAAAAACAAGTGTTTTCAACTGAAGAATCCTCCATAAACAGCAAGTCATGGTATAAATGTGAACTCACAAAGTTTGAACACACAGTCCTTCTTACAGCATAAACTAAGTTTCACTACAATTAAATCACTCTTTTATTACTTTCACTCCAATGCAATGTACCTGCCAGCTGCAGAGAGCAATTTTCAAATTTCAGATGATGCAAGACCCCTGACAAAAGGGGCTCCATTTCTTGGCATTTTGTTTTTCATTTTCTTGGCTACTGATTGCTCCACAGTGGACTTATTTGCGTCAACAAAGCATGATCATATTTGAGCATTGCTCATTGGGCAGTTTCAGCCTCATTTCAATACTCGCACTTATGCAGATTATGCCATCTGGTTTATGTTTTTTATGATCTCTGCAGCCACAGCCTGCCTGTCTGTAGATGAAAGCAAGGCTCTGTCAGTTAATCATGTTCATTCATAAACCTGTAATGATGTCACAATTTCTTCTGGTTCACAGGAAACAAACCGATTCTCTTCCTTTTTACAGTTTTGCTGTGTTGTATAAGTCTAACAGCAATAATAGCTGACATTACTGTTATCACAATGTATTTTGCTGCTGGCCGTATTATTAGATGCATGTACAATGAAATGTCTATTATTGTGTTTTCACGGTGTTGCTGCTCATATGAGAAGTCATAAATTATAGTGTCCTTGTATTTTCCATTATCAGTAATGAGATTTTTGTCTTGTACATATTGAATCTGAGCTCTTTTTTATCACACAGTCTGCTCCAAGAAGGTGTTGTTCATTACTTATGAAAGCAGCCAGAATAGTTACCTTTGATTTGTGGCTACCTTTAACATTGTAGGCAAACTTCCAACTCAGTCATTGTGCAATATGAAGTTTTGTCTTGTTCTGAATGAAGTGTGAATTTATAGAAGGGACAGGAAAGAATAGCTGAGACACAAGTTCTGCCTGTTTTACATCATTCGGTGTACATTTACCTCAAAAAGGTCAATTTGTAACTGCTTCCAGGAAGAAAGATGTGCCATTTGGAACCAAAGAATGCACAAATGTGAATTATGGAGCACTTTAAAGCCTTTTATCCAAGCAAATTCTCTGAATAGCAGAATTATTGTAAGCTCTCACCAGGGGTGCGGGGCATGATACTCTAAATGGAGACAAAAAGAAAAAAAAAAAAAGAAAAGAAAAAAGACTAGAAGCTCAGAACATTGTCTTCGTCACTTGTGATCAGAGCTTTGTCAGGGAACATGCAGAAGCATAAATGGTGGCAAAATCTAGCTTTCAGTTCAGCTTTTCATATATTAAATGCTCTCTTTTTTAAAAGTCGGAGTAAAGCATCAATGCATGTTGGGTTTTGTTGCATCACAGAAGAATGTGCTATTAAGCAAAACAGTCATCAAATCTATAAATGAAGCTTTGAAAATCGTAAGAAAAAGCTATGCGCAAATATGCCCCATCAAAGACATCATATACATGTATGCATCATCGCTTTGTTTATCATCTTCCTGGTTTGGGAAAATGCAAAAAAAAAAGGGCACAGCCTGTTACAAAAATCTGTTTTGGTCTCTAGTTGATTTTATTTGCCTCTTGCGATTTTTATATAGATGTAAAGCACTTTGAATTACCTTGTGTATGAGTTGTGTTCTAGAAATAAACTTGCCTTGCCTAGTTAGATTTTACATCCTTGACAACTGTACGGGGGAGCTGTACCACAGAATTCATTTGACTTTTTAGACAATGCAACAGGCTTGAAAATACACACACAAACACACAAACACACACTCTGATTGGGTGATTGGGTATGCTATGGGCAGGATATGACATCATTCATGTACACAAAAAACAAAAAGGCTGTTTTCATCTTTAGCTCTTTCAACAGTTTTCACGCCATTTTAGTTTATTTTTCTCCTTTTATTTCTTTGTTTTTACCAACATCTTTGCCTTTTCTTTTTTGGAGGTTGACAAAGAGTGAAAGCGGTGCACCACCATGTGGTTTGCAATGGTAGTTCACATGAAACAGGCCCTGTCACTGTAAGTGGAGACCAAACGGCAACCATCCCACATCTCGGTTGAAGCAGAACCAGGAAATACATTTTGTTGCAGTTCCTCATCTGGGTGCTCCAAAACAGAGAAAATCAAGATAAGCCTCCATGTTAAAAAGCTTTGCAGCAGAATTAAACACATTCACAGCCTGTTACAAAAATCTGTTTTGGTCTCTATAGTTAGATGTTGCATCCATGACAACTGTACGGAGGAGTTCTACCACAGCATTCATTTGACAGGCTTGAATGACAGCTAGCCATTGGCTCTGCTATTGCATTGACAGGTTTGTCCCGCCTCTTTGAATCATGGTGCCATGCGGTTTGAGGAAAATGGGCTTCAAAGGCTCTCTGTCCAAATGTATGGGCCACACGGCCGGATGTTGTGAACATTTATATATGTCTATGGTGGAGACTTTTTTTTTGTGTGTACGAAGCATGCATAGATGTAGGAGGTGTTGTTGTATTTCTACTCAGTCTGCTGAACAATATGTTGCAAAACCTAATTTTGGAACTTCAACTAACTGTGTAAAAGCTGGGGTTTGCTTCGATTGGTCACATTCATAGACCAAAGGGGCTGTGCACGTTCATGAGAAGGACAGCTTCTTAGCCTTGGCAATCGGAAACAACAATATAGACAGTATAGTTTTGAGTCATATATGGATGTTATGAGGGAGGTGTGGAGGAGAGCGAGTGGCCAGAGAAGCAAACAGAAATCTTTTAGTAAAAATGAAAAAGCTTCAGAGGCAAGAAACCCAAAACAGAAGCACCAATGAAGTCATGGAAAAAGAGCCAAACTGCAAAAGGTGAGCACACAAACATGACGGGATGACAAGAGAAAAGGGGAACGACAAGACGACAAGTACTGGGGTTGAAGAGACATGTGCGCAATCCCCAGAGAAAGGACCAAAGCAAATGAAATAGAACAAAACACATAAAGAAAGAGACTTCCAAACTAAAATAGTAGGCAATCAACCAGGATTACAGGAAAGAAACCTTAAGCAGGAGAACCTGGGAAAAACTGAAGCCAAAACCACAATGTACACCGAGGATCATTACAATAGACATTTCATTCCTTTTAAAAATGAAAGTTTTTGATGTGTGCCTTTTCTTTTATTAAAGTCTTAGAAGAAATGTGCATTTGACTGTGAAAAAGCAGTAAATATTTTCCTGTTTTCAGCTGGGCTTCTTTTTACAGAGACGTCAGTGTGTAATAATCTTTCCTTTCGAGGTTCCTTCGGTTTTAGTCTTCGGATCTCTGGATTCAGTCTTGTAAATGTACGGCTGAATTACTTGGACCTGTTGTCCCAGGTTTTCTTTGTCTTTGCTTGTTATGGGGGCCTGTGTTCCTTCTGACCTGTGAAGACACATAAGAGCCTCCAGACGTTTGACCAATCAGAAGACACGTCAAACAACCTCATCTCATTTGAGGAAGTAGTTGGAATATTTTTTTCTTTATCACTCTGAAGTAATCACTTACTATTTGCAGATAGAATGACTGTGAAGATAATGCAGGAGTACTGCATATAAGACAAAAATGACCACTTTATGATTTATGTGTGTGTGTTTGTGTGTTTACTTGTTCGTGTGTGTGCATATGCGTTAAATGTAATTGTGTTTTAATAATTAATATTGTTGTGCTTTCTTGTTAATGCTTCTCCTTCATCTTCATGTTGTGTGAAACCATTGGGCTAACTATTTTTCTGTTTTGTTGATCTGCACTTTGTAAACAGGTTTTTTCTTTTTTTGGGGGGGAAACATATCAAACAAATGCTGACACAAATAACCAACAATATGTTGTTGAATAATGAAACAATGGACACAAAACAGCTCACTCATTCCACGAGGCTACTGGTGGTGCAAAAAAGCAATAAAATAATTAAAACAACCGTTGAACAACAGTCCTGCGTGTGCCTGATGACTGATCAATAACCATCCTCACTGTCCTGTTCGCTCTCTCAGTCCCGACCACAAACTAACCAGCTCCGGATTATTCTTTCTGGACCTCTGCCATCTCATTGGCTTGCTGTCATTTCCACAGAAATCTCAGACATCCTTCCCTGTCCGCCCTCTGTGTGTCTCCCTCCTTCTTTTTCTCTGTTTGAAACAGCAGCGGCTTCAGTTCACCGTGGACCACTCTGCACACCAGAAAGCTTCAATTTGAATTCCTCACACACTCAACACATCACTGAACAGACAAACACCAACATAGGTAAGTCACTTGTTCTTTTTTTATAAATTCATGAATAAAATCGATGTATATACTTGAATAGAAGAAAAACAGAAGTGGACACAATATAATAGATCATAAATGATGTGGTTTGGCTGAGTAGTTTTCACTTAGAAGTAACTAAGATGTCCTTAATGCCTGCGAAGATGCGCAGGGTTTCCACACTGAGCTTCTTTGAATGACACTGAAGGGCAGACTTTATGTGAATTTCATGGTTTCCTATTTGCATGCAGGCAATATTGTTGGGACTCATATTACTGTATGTAACAGAGGGATTTATTCTGAGAAAATGTACACAAATGTATTGCCTCATCTTGTATTTTTAATTTAATGCATGTTGAGATATGCATTGATTAAACGTAATAAGCTATACCTGCAGATTTTCATTAGCTTTTATAGGGGAACTAAGTTGTGAAAAATTACATAAATAGGTATAGAGGTAACTGTTCTTTAAAAATAAGCTTTGTAAGGAATTTAAAATAAGGACTCACATGGAACTTATGTTTTCCAAGTGAAATGTAAGGAATTTTTAGACAAAAATGACCGAGTAGAGTGAACAGGGTGCAGGGTTCTGAACAAAAAAATAAAAACAAACGGTTTCATCAAAAATTTTCAAAATGCAGTCAGTGTGAGCATGGCAACAAGACGTGAGGTGGTCATAACAAATCTCAGAAGTCTGTTTCTGGCAGAGTTGTGCAGCAGACAGGCAGTTTTTATCTGGTTGTGCTACTGCCCACATGAAGAAAAAAAAAAACAAAGAAAAAAGAGCAATGCCCAGGGCATGTAGTGCAGCAGTTGTCCAGGGAGGCTGAGTGCAGCTGGTGACCGAGAAGTCAACGTTTCCTTTGAATTCTGATGAAGTCTATTGGAGAAAACAGCTGACAGAAAACAGCAGGGCTCTGGTGCAGCCATCAACAGACGTCTGATCAGAAAAATAAGAGAAAAAAAGCCACGTAACTGTGGTCCTTACAGAATTTAAGTTGATGGAGAAAGTCTGGGATTACGCAATGAGACATCTGTAATCTACAAAAGAACTATAGTATGTTCTCAAACGAGACAATGGCAAGTTCTTAGAAAATAATGTAATGGTTGAGATTAAATAATGACATTTATGTAAACTACATTCACTTTATAGCATTTATTCTCCAGGCCTTGAAAATTGTATACTGCATTTTTCTTAATTAAAATCCACATACTATTATTAAAAATGAGTTCTAATAAACATTTGAACTGCATGTCATCTGAATTTTTAGACAGAATACTTGTATGATTCATAGGAAGCGTTGGTCACAGAGCAGAGTCAACAACCATGAAAAAAAGAATATATAATGTATTATCTACATTGTGGTCTTATATATGTGCTAAGATAGTGCTTTCATTAAGCAAATAGTGGCTTTAATGACAGAATTCTCCAGAAATATGAATAAAGGAATGTGTCTGAAAGACGGAGACATGACTGAAACTTTGCACAACAGAATGAAAAAGCTCACGGCACACTATTTTTTCTGATCATTTTTTTCAGTGAAATTTCTCTTTGACACTCCTCATGAATATTATAATTAACTGTCAGAAGCCAAAGATCTTTGTCTAAACTGTAGTTGAAATTAATTTTCCCTGTTTGCACTTGTGCATAGTGAGTATGCTTATCAGCATTGTGTGTCTGTGTGTGAGAGAGAGGTGAGAGCTGCAAAAGAACGCTAGCTGTAGAGTCATTGTGTAAATGTGTAATTGGACATTTGTGACTCAATAAATAAATAAATAAATAAAATGTGCTGATTTGAAAACGTACAAGCACATTCGTACAGAGGACATGTAGTCAGAAGTAGACTCTCTCCAGCGCTGACTGAATGACTTTCAGCAGGGTATTTGAGAGCCACCACTTCACATGGTGAATCATCACAACAACAAGCACTAAAGCCTTCATAATAATCATTTTATCCACAGTGGCACAATACATATATACGAATATGTATAGAATACATATTATGTAAATCAGGGCATTACATTTTAATTTGACATTTTCCACAAAAGCCTTATTATACCACTAATTCACAAAATATATATCTTCACAATTACCAACCTCATTATACTTTGCTCTTTGCATGAATGTGTTGGTAAAAGCATGTTGTTTTTTTCCACTAAAAGTCTTCCCCTTTTATAAATGTCACAAACAGTTTTCATCAGAAGGTTGTTTTCATTTTGTATATGCCTGACAGTCTGACCTTTAGAGAAGTTGTTAATGTTCTGCGCTAACATTTTAAATTCATTCGTGCTCTGTTTTGTATGGTGCAGGTATTGGCACTTTGAGCCCTGCTCTCATGGAGGGTAATCACAGCGGCCTGAGTGAAAACACGCAAACATCCGTGACCAGAGAACAGACAGACGGTCCCATTTATGAAGTTGCGGTGCAGAGTAACTCCACCAACCACAGCTCCCAGTTCACAGGAGTGGTCTTGCTGCAGACGTTCAAGCCTCTCATCATCCCCTGTTATGTGCTTGTGGTGGTGGTGGGCGTTTTTGGGAACTACCTGCTCCTCTACGTCATCTGCAGAACCCGGAAGATGCACAACGTCACCAACTTTTTCATCGGAAACCTGGCCTTCTCTGACATGCTGATGTGTGTGACGTGCGTCCCCTTCACTCTGGCCTACGCCTTCAACCCACACGGTTGGGTTTTTGGCCGCTTTATGTGCTACCTGGTGTTCCTCATCCAACCTGTCACTGTTTATGTTTCAGTCTTCACCCTGACTGCCATTGCAGTGGACAGGTGGGTGGATATCTCTGTACGGTTGGAATGATGTTCCTCAGATCAAAAGTGACATTTTAAATTCTTTTTCAGGTTTTTTTTTTTCTCTTCTCACTCTCTCCCTTTGGGGCTCTCTCCTCTGTACTATTATTCTCTTTGGAGTTTGTATCTCTGCTGCTATGTTTTGGCATGAACCAAAAACATTAGATGGAAAGACACCATCTTTCCCAGCTTGTTTACAATCCTGGATAAAGATATAGATAAATTCACTCGCTCTATTACTTGATGGTTCAGATTTTACAAACTTATCTAAACAATATAGTAAACTTGTAGGGTCAGGAAAGCATTAACCAAGACAATCAGCCATGACTCATTATCTAAGCAGTTCTCATTGGCTAGCATCTAGTTTAGATGTTCCTCCTTAGGTAGGAGGAGCGTCCATCTGGGTGGAGGTCCCTGGGAAGACCCAGGATACCCTGGAGGTGGCCTGAAAGAGAGACGTGGGCCTCTTTGCTTAGGCTGCTGCCATAGTGACCCAAGCTTGGATAAGTGGAAGTTAATGGATGGATGGATATGAACTCCTAGCTACATATTCATTTCAAGCTGTTATTATCCAGTAAAAATTTCAATCAACACATAAAAGTATTACAAAATATGTTGTTTTTTTTTCTTTTACAAAAAATGACAAGAGAATGATATAATCTCCTCAGGTCTTAGGGTTTCTATGGCCCACTGCGGCAAAAAAAAGATGCAGTGTGACCGCATCTTCCTCTTCTGAGTTATCTTTTAGAGTTTTATGCTTCCATCCCAAATAATTCTGAACACAGAACGTTATTTCTGTGTGAGAGCCCATACAACACCCAGTCTGAGTGATAAGACCAGCATGACCATGCTACCAGACACCACACTGTTGGAAACCACTCTACCTACCTCTGTGCACCACTGTTTTACAATTGCTACTACATCCTGGAATACACGAAAAGCTGGGATTTTCAACTTTGGACTGGGATAAACAATAAGTAACATAAAACAACAAGAAGAGGTCTTACTTCTTAAATGTACATAAAATATAAGAGTACTAGAAGAGCATTTTCTGTCCATTTCTTTCTTTACTCAAGTGAACAACTGATGATGATAGATATGTGTGTGTGTGTGTGTGTATATATATATATATATATATATATACATATACATATATATATTTTTTTTAATT
>JBAMYA010000004.1:9629486-9658935 GCA_037176975.1 Arrhamphus sclerolepis | reverse complement strand
CAAAGTTAAATTTGTAGCTTTGTGCCAAGGCGCAAGCAAGCATTTAAAGAAACCGTCCAGCCGTAAGTGTAGGTTATATAGTGTCCTTCACACTGAAGTATGAGTTGTCACATTGGCTCAGATTTTCATTCACTCCCATGTCAAATGTCATCTTGAACATTTGGCTTGTCCTTTACAGCTGTGTGTGGGCTTACTTTTAATTAATCTTTGCAGCTTTGTGAGATTCCTTAACAATCTATATTTCTCATGCAATCTTCTACCATATGGAGAGGCATTTCTTAATTCTCCAAAAGATCTGGGGCCCCTTACATAGGGACATAGACAAAAAAATAAGCAAAACTGGTGTTTGATATGTGCATCTGGAGCTTTTAGAACCTTTGTTTTAAAAGATATGTGACTAAAATTATGTGCATGCATAAAAACAATGGTTTTCCCTCCCAGATTCATAAATACATATATAGGCTATGTATCTTTCTCCTTTATGAATCTTTTTCCAACTTTGCATTTTGGGATAATGAGGTCGTTTGTTCATGAAGTAATGAAATGTAAAATGTTGCTTTCATACGCTGTTCTCAGTTTTGGAATTGTGACCAGAAAAGAAACAAAATTATAGAAAATAGCACCAGAGGACCCTGCAGAGGTTCAAAAAAAGAGAGAGAGAAATGAGTGTATTACAAATGAGAGGCTAAAAAGTGCACGAGTTCAATGCATGAAGTCTGATATGGTGAGATGAAAATAGAATTTAAAAAAAAAGAAGTTTTCCCCCCCTTATTGCTGCAGCATTCTCAGCTTGGTGCTAACAGACCTAAATATTTCTATTTAGAAAGTAGCTTTTGTTTTGTTTCTGATTCTGGAATTGAAATCAAGAAATAAACTGTCACTGATTAATGTGCTAATGCCACGCTTGACAAAACTGTGCCTCGTGTTTGCTGTTGCATCTCTGTCATGTCCATTTAGCTGTGGCACTGACAGTGTTTTTATATGCTAATGATTGATTTACACAAATGTCTGCACCCTTTTCACAACAAAATCAGAATGGAAACCTCACTTTTGCTTACAATTGTGCAAAATGAATTTTATAGCAGTGAGGTTGTGGTTTATTAAAACACCCCAGCTTTATAGATCTGGGAACAAAAAAGAATGTCTAGGCACAGTTCCACCTTTATATGCACAGATCTATATAATGAGTAGGCTAAGTAGGTGAATTAAATTTTAACTATATTTTGTTTCAGTGATGGGTATTCTAGCTTGTGTGTCTGAGAACTGGTACTATTCACTTACTGCACTTTGTCACTTTCAAAGTTTAGTATAGTTTTTAAAATACTTATATTGATATAATCTATTCCGAAGAGCACTACACACTTTGTATATGGTTGTATTGACAAATAAACACTTGAATCTTGACTTATGTTGCAGCGTGAAACCTGTATTTTTTAGAATAGCACATGTTTTTGCTTGCAAGGAGTGATCGTTTTTAAAGAATTAAGTGATATTACGCACAGCACATCTGTTTTTATCTTTTTTCCCCCTTCTTTTTAACTTAGATTAGTTTATTTCATCTATTTAATATTGTAGATCAGTATTTTAATCAATACCCTTAATATTTCTTTGTATGGTTGCACTGTTAGAGAGAGCGTCACCTCTTTGCGCATTGGTGGCAGGTACCAAACGCTGCAGACGATGGCCCAGCTGCTCATCATCCTCAGAAGATAGGTCACCAAACCAAATTTGCTGCTGTTCCAGAAGGCATCTCCAAAGCGAGGATCATACTACAGGAGGAAAACATGTTCACGCTGCCTGAAGTTGAAACCGCAGAAGATCTGACAGAAACAAGGTCCTACCTTAATGGCAACAGGATAGACAGTGCAGTCGATTTCAAAGCTACCCTTCTTGAACATCATCACTGATGTGTTGTTGACACAAGTGCCTGTAGATGACATAATCTGAGAATATTAACACAACACAAACTTTAGAGACTGTACTCAGTCCACTTACAGTTCAAAAATGTGTCGAAAAAAAGAAAGAAAAAATCATAATTTTCGGTCAGTAATACACTGTTCTGTTGAAGCAAATGTTTCATTTGGGAACAAATTTATTTCATCCTAAATAATCAGAGTAGTGAATTTTCAAATGTCTTTAATGCATAATGTGATCAGCAATTCAAAGTAGATGCAATTTTGATACACACCTTCAGGGAACATGAGGATGGGTTGCTTGTTTTTATCAGCAACATGATCACTCAGCCTGAAATGTCAGACCAAAAAAAGGAAAAGGAAAAGGAAAAAAAATCAATCATTTCTTTCAAATCTGACTCTTAAATCTAATGCTTCAGTATGAGCAACATAGATCAATTAATTATAGTGTCAAAGAATTTCATTTTTAATCATGGAAACCAGATGTTGTGAAAATTACATTTTTCTGCCACGAAAAAAAACAAAAAAAAATCACAATGAAGCTCATTAATCACTTTTATGGTTCAAATCCCAGTTAATGCTCAATGATTATGTTCAGTGACTATCCAGCAACACTACTGATCAGTGTGATCAATTATAAACGTTGCTTGCGCACAAATCAGAGCATGAAAGTCGCGAAGCTGTACGTAAATTCTGATACTTGCGCACAAACCTTTTGGAGACACTTGAAACTGGCAGTGCAGATGTTTGATGTGAATTGTAGCTAAAATCCTCTCATACATTTCATTTCAAACTAGTAGATCTGTAATCGTAAACAGCCAGGCCTGCAGTATTATATATATATATATTCCTGAGTCATTGAAGCACTCAGCACAGTGTGTTCATACATTAGCCTATATTTCCATCCTCATATTATATACTACAAGGGTGGGCAGCATTGATTGATGCATTACTTGTGAAAAGGTAATTAGCAATCAGTCTAATGCTGAGTAAGCATGTGTGATGCTCGTGCGTAACGCTGCATAATGGATGCGCTGGTACTGGCTATAGGCTCCCTATCCAGTGCTCTTGGCTTCATGTGATGAACTGGGCCCAACAGACCACTCTTTCAGTTGGGCATTGATTGATATCATACAGTTAAATTCCATCCTCGGGTCTGAGGTATCCCTGAGAACAATAATGCCTGTCGGTTTGGATGGCAATGGTAACATGACTCATCAGTTTTCTTACAGTGCGGGAGAAGGAGCCAACAGAGGCAATTTGCAGCAATGTCTGGTTTCCCAGATGTAATTTGTACAAATGAATGTATCTACATACACTGTCCATATGAAGCATAAAAATGTGTATAGAGCAATGCACACGTTGTTGGTGACTCAAACATGGTTTTGACAAATGCAGTGGTACGGTGGCCTATAGCTCCACATGACTCATACATCCTGACGCATGTTTGGGAACAGACGACAGACTGGCGCTGCGCGCGATGGCAGGCTCTTTGGTAAATAAATGAATACTGTAGAAATTCTAACCAAAATAAATTTGACTTATACTTCCTCTTGTGTTATATCTTACAGGGGACAGTGGCTGAGAAGCAGGATCCACAAAGGTGCATTTTAATGCTGTACACTCCACCACCTCCTGAAAAACAGTTTCACTCTCTTTTTTTGTGCATGCAGCCTTTGTCAAACTTCCATTTTGTCCACTTGTCAGTCCACAACAGTGATCCTCATAAATTATAAACAGCGTTTCTCGAAACAACAACTGAAAAAAAAGAGTCAAATTGCTTATCAAATTGCCGCTGTATGTGAGCATCTCTGCGACAATTCAAAACTGCAATGCTACCTTTTGGCCACTAGATGTCTGTCTTTGACTTCTGCTCTTTCGAACCATATGTGAGGAGAAGATTTGACCATGGCTCTTTGGATCGCTCCAAGCAAGCCTCCGTGCACCTGGCCGACCTGTAATACAACTTTATCTTGAATTTGGCTCTAGAAAAACATCTCAAGCCTGAGGTTTTTTTTTTCTCATAAAAATGTCATATATCCACTTAAATGCAAAATGTCTTACCAAAGAGTAACAGCGGTCACTGGCCAGGATTATCACATCTATTGGTGTTGTGTGATTTGCCACACAGATGCCATCATTTTTTGGTTTGTTTTCTCTGGAGTTAAACAAAAGAAAAACAAAAAACATGAACACAACCACACTGAAATTCAGATCGCAACAATATATTGCCATTTCTCTATCTGAGATAGACAAATTTCAACAAAGCTGCTTCCTTATCAAATAAATTACTAATAACACAGAACTTACTAACCTCTTGTTTGGTTTTGTTCTCCACTTTGTTCATTTACTACATCAAAGTAGAAAACAATGTGACCCTCTTTGGTTCTGATTATTATCAAATGCAGTCTTAATGCTGCACATCCAATGAATGATGTCTCTATAACTTCTCTCTGGGAGCTGCCATTGTTGCTGAGCATTAACCGTACCTTACCTGTTATGATAGGTGATGATTGCTGTGAGAGCTCTAACACAGAAGCGGTAACCCATCACATGAACCTTCTCACTGAAGTAGGATCTTAACCTGAGGACACACATCATGATACCACAACCATCAGTGCAGTTTTACTGACGCACACATGAAGCGCACCTTCTCAGTCTTGTATAGTTTGATCTTTATAGCCTATTTACAGGAACTTCAGTCACACACACACACACACACACACAAGTGTAAAGTATGAGACCTGACAGAAACTCACTGTATTTTAGGTAGAAAACCCACCAAGCCACTCAGAATAAGAAACAGACAAATGCCTGTGGATGCCAGCATTACTCTAAAGAGAGCAGAACAAAGCAGTTGAGCTTAAACTAAACCAGCCATTCACAGCTCTAACAATATGAGAGTAAACTGCCTCTGAACCCCCCCGTGAGCTTCTCTAACCTGAGAGGCAGCAGGATGCCATAGCGGATTAGCAGTCCCAGACTCCACAGGACTGTGAGTCTCAGACTTATGTTTGGGAAGTTGTAGTTGCTCCGAGTCAGTAAGTTCCAGCTCTCAAGCTCCTGGGATGAAAAACACTTTGTGACCTCGTCATCGACAATGCTCTCCGCACCTCTCTGACAGAAATAAAAGATGTGAGACATCTCAAACTTTGGCTCAGAGCGTTGACAGCTGGCAGAACCCCGAAGCCCCTGAATCTCCTGCAGCCAAGACAATGGTGGCTCTTTCGCTATGATCCCTTCAGTGAGAAGAAGGAAAATAAAATAAACTATTCAGTGGCTAATATACTTTGGGCACTATTAACATTTATGACTGACAAAGCATGAAATTTTACTAATATAGCCAGTTTACCACTGAGATGTGGTTTGTAGAGTTGCTGATGTGTCTCCTTTGCTCTCATCTCCATTCGTGAGGCTGTCCACTGAATTAAAACAAACAGAAATAATAAGATTAAGCTGTGTGAAACTTATTCTGCTCGTTTAGTTATTGACTAGCCTCTATTATGTTGAATCAAGAAAAACAGCCTCTAATGGCCCCCAAAAGGCAGTCAAGAGTTTGTGATTTAGCACAGAGCGATCAAATGATGCAATTAGGCAGCAGCTGAGAATTGTTAGGAAAGCATGTGTTTCGCAGCTGAGAAACATCATTGTGGTCTGGTTTTAACTTCAAACTCTGATGATCTGACCAGGTCAAGCATAAGTAGGACACAATAGCAGGGGATCATGCTTCTGTACCTGACTTGAAGAGAGTACATTAAAAGACTTCTGAAATCCCCGAGCATTCACATGCTCCATGTTGATGATGTGAAGCCATGTATCAAGTGATAAAGGCTTCATCTTCCAATTAGATGAAAGGTATGTGTGTTTAAGTGTCCTTGGGCAAGACGTTGAGTGCTGCATTCTGGGAAATTAACTAAAATTTATTGAAGATGACACTCAGAAACTGGTGCTGTTCCATTGTGGGGAAAAGAAATCCTGATTATTTTAAACAATTATTGACTGATTTTTAAAGGATGCTGCAATTAACGTACTTAAGGTGAAACTGTTAAAATCTCCACAGTAAAATTCCAGACCATAACTTTTGGATAAAAGAAGCTCAATAATGATAAGTGCTTACACACTTTGCAAGGTTCTGAGGCTGAGATGTGGGTACAGAGAGACCTCTGATACCAAAACATATGTATGTATGTATTATTCATACTAGACAGTCGCTGCTATAGAACCTTTATTTTGCATCTATTAATTGTGGATGATGAGAATGAGTGATGTGTCTTATTCTGCTGTCTAGAGAACAGAGGCTAAACATATTCACATACATGTAAAAAGTCATTTTTATATGTTCTCTCACATTTTGTACAAAATGGCTTCAGTGAACAAATAAAGCTTTTTATCGTTCTTTACGTTTTTTTCTATCTTCTCTCCCACATAATTGATATTTGACAGTTGCAAATAGTATACAGTAATGAACTGAATGTGTACAAAATATGATCAGGTTTATTATTATTATTATTATTGTTATTATCATTATTATTATTATTATTATTATTGTCATTATTATTGTTGTTTTTGTTGTTGAATATTGGCTTAATGGTGTGTAATGGCAGAGCATAAGCTCTTATGAAAATGGGAATAATCCCAAAAATAACACTTCACTTCATATTTATTTAGGATGAGCTTGTTCTAGATTCCCTGCCGAGTGTAAGTGGCGAGGTCTTATTTAAAGATTTAAAGATACTGTGAGACCCCAGGAGCTGAGTTTGTGCAGGGAACTGCCATGCCAGTAGATGAACTTGGTCCCAGGGGTCTATGATCCCCCCAGTATCAACAACACCTCAGATGGTAGTACCCTAGAGTGGTTCCAAAACATGAATTCCCTGAGGAGAATGATGTAGCATTTAAAATAATGATCTGTACTGATCTCCCAAAGGCTGATTTTGTGTTGCAAAAGCAGCTTAGACGAAAGACACTGTCCACAATCTTTACCACAAAAAATTCTAGCTTTAGACCAAATACAAAAATAGCTGTTCTGTTTTGTTTATGAGAAGGCATTTTATTAATTTCCACATCACACCAAATAAAATAAAACTCAAAGGACTTGGACACCATATCCTAATAATAATACACACCACACAGATGCAATGCTCACCTCAAACATCTTGAGAAGTGTCCTCACGTAGAAGCTATGAATATCAAAAGAGACTCCAAGTTCCACTGGCATAATTATTAAGACAAACAGAAGAGTCAACCATACAATGATGGAGGTGCCAAGACACCTGCAGAGCAGGTTGTCTACAGGCCACGTAAACCAAGTCATGCTGTCAGCAGCAAAGGTGACATGGAGAGCAACCAGGCAGCATGGCCCACTGAAACGGCCAGGTTGAACCTTACAGACGGTCCTCTGCTCCGTTTAGAGCCATGGTGACTGAGACCAGAGCCGTCCTCTGCATCAGTACTATCTCAGCACTCTTGCACCTGACAAACACAGCACGATATAAGAGACACAAATAGTGCAAATTTAACTCCTCTTGGTTCCTATCAAGTGAGGATTCTCTTATCTTTAATTGGTCATTCCTGAAGTTTCTTTTTCTTAAAGTGTGATTCTGTCTTCTTAAAATAATTTTTCAACAACACAGTCAAAAAAATGTGCTATTTCAACTACATTTCCAGACATGAAATCTAAACATTGAACTCGACTATTCATGGAAGTATTTTATGACTCAAGAATAACGAGCATAAACAAGAAAGACCGAGTTGTTTACATTGTTACATGGACGGGAACAAACATTTAAGGCCATTTAACTTACCAATTTGCTTAGTTGCTTAAAGATTCCAACCATTCCAACCAATTATCATTTTTACAGCTTTAAATGAAAAATGATCTATCAGGGAAAAAGCTTCCACTTCTCATCATTAAGTTAGCTTCAATTTAGAGCTACAATTAACTACCTGCTAATGGTAAAGTGTCAACATCTAACCCCACAAGTAACCCCCACCGTCCTCTGGACATTGAGTTGTGCAGCAGGAGATGACTTTGAAGGTATTAGCAGCCAGGCAGCATGCCAGAGTTGTTTAAGGTCACCATGGAAACGGGTAGCCAATGAGGGCTACTGTCACTGTGCCATGAGCTGGAAATTACCCTTAAATCAGATTACAGCGGATCCACCTTTAAAAAGACTCAAAGGCTGTTCTGTCTCAGTTAAAAGCTTCTGTTACCGTGCAAACTGTGGCTCAAACAAAGCAAAAGTGTCTTAAAACAATGTCCGTCTTTATGTTTTAATGATCCTCATGTTTCAGCAAATCATTCATTTTTAAACGTTTGGTTTTATGTTAGTTAAACTCAGATGTTTCCAAATATATTTTATTTTTCCATTATGAATTTTTTTTGTAATTGTTTTTATAATTGTGCCACACAGGATTTGATGTTTCGGTTTCTGTAGTTTCTCAAGCTGCCCAGTCAAAGCTGTTCCTCATTAAGATTTATTTTTGTTTAAACATTATTTTTTTATTATTGATCTTACAATTTGCAGTGATATGGTTTCTGCTTCTGGGGGAGATTATGTCTCATGTTGTTCTCTTGTTTTGCTTAACCATTAGCGAGAAAGAAGGAAAGAAATGTGCCTCTTTATTCTGCGCATTTGTTCAAAAAACAAGTCTCAAGTTGAAATAAAAACCTTTATTTCTCTAAATGTTGCTACAAATTGCAGTATTTTCTGGCATGCATAGTTTCACACAGTTAAGACACAGAAAATCACAAAGTAAGATTTCCCTTTTGAAGATTATCTTCACTTCAGAGCATGCATATACCTTTGTTTCCATTCATGAACAGTCTTGCTGTAATGTAACTGCCCCAACAGTACTTAATAAACTGATTCAGAATCGCTTAGAATATTTGCAAATGTTCTTTGGCTTTTTCATAAAGAAGCTCACACTGCTTCCTTAAACATAAAGATTATGATGGTAATATAGAGATTTGACTATGTTAGAGAAAATTAATGGATGACATTGATTGTTCAATTCATTCTGAGGTATTAAAGTTGGAAGTGTGATTGTTGCACCTTTTAAAAGTGTTCTGTGACGGTAGACTCACAACAGCAAAAAAAAAGAAATTAACAAGACATATGTCTCAAATTTGACAGAAATAAAAGTATCGACAGAATCCCTCTTTCAGTGATTATTATAACACTCTGTTGATTTCTTTACACAATGAGAACTCAGAACAGTAATCTGAGTATTCATGCAGAATCATAACCAGAAGTAATAAAGCATACAACTAATTAAAAGGCCTACCATTATATTAAAGATCAGCAATATTCTTTCCAGAATATTTGTAGATGCAGGAGTCTGGTAATCTTATGTACACAGGAAATTACACATCTGTCACACTGAGATAGACATAATGCTGAAAGTCAGAAAAACAGAGTCAGTGCTACAATACAGCAAACAAGAACGGGCTTGTCTTAATCAGGGTTTGACAGCTGTCTATATTGACATTATACGTCAGTGACATAGACAGAAGGAACAACAATATGCACTAAACACAAACACATAGATGTGACTGGATGCAATGAAATATTTCCACATTGCCATTTTTGCTTGAGCTGAAGATAGCCTCGGCAGTAAAAACGAGAGTCTGTGTTAGTTTGGGTCTTTGCCAGCGTACTGCTGTCAAACTAAATATATTATCTTAATTGCTACAGTGAACAACAATGATAGTATTCGTAGTTCACACATTACACTACTTTTACCCACTTGGCTAACAAGAATGAAGAAATATTGTGATTAATAAAGGAAAATATATTTGTATAATGTATTTTGAACAAAATTAAAACCAGAAATGCAGTCAACGGTTTTGTTTATGCTCTAAGGAACAGCAGCAGCATTTTATTAACAGTGATTCTCCTGGCTGCAGTCGTCAGCCATAGTGCTTCAGCCTGGCAGTTTCAGGGCAAACGTTGATATGTTTTTGATCATATTCATCGACAGTTCAAGTAGTTACACATCCATCTCTATTCTGTGCTTCTGTGCGTTCTCCTCCAACGTCGGCGGTGTCTTCCACAAGTTCATCGAGACATCATGCGTACAAATTCTGTGAATTCAAAAAAGTTGCAAGTCCGTTAACACACACACACACACAGATCACTTATTGGGCACCTGGATAGAAATATCTTCCACAATCTGCATACCATGCACACTTTAAAGCAACAGAAACCTTCGTAATTTATAGTGCAGCAGGTCCCTCTATAGGTGTGGAGGTTAAGTTGTTCATGTGTGACATTGTTCACGGTGCTGTAGACCAATACACAGCTTTTGCATGAAAGGACCAGGATTGTGAGAGTCTTGAAGTTTTTGGCTGTTTTTTACTGATGGTACGGCTAAATGACACCGTCTAAAAGTAATGAGATATTCCTTAAAATGAAATCGAAAATTTCATTTTCAATGTCCTGTGGACAGCAGTGATGTGTCATAAATGTAGGTGAAGAGCCAACTCCCATCGAGTGAGAGTCAACTCCCCTGTCTTTTCATTTTGCTATTCGGCTCAGCTGGTAAAAACAACAAAGGCCCCCTTTCTTGTATATTTTACAGGTTTCTTGTATATTTTACATTTTCATCAGTTTCTACATCTTGCAGCAAATGGATGCCCCAGTTGAACGACTTTCAGCTCAGATCATTTCAGGATCCTTCCAAGTTGACTAAGCAGACCGCTAGCCAACGACAGCCAAAACAAATGCCGCCAGAGTTGAAACGAGAAGCAGTGGCAGTCCCAGAGTCACTGAGGTCAGGACTCTCAGGTTGAGTGGCAGGCCGGGAACCAGCTGAAGAAACACTTGTTTCAGATGTTGTTTCGGCACCAGCATCGTAGATTAGCGTAAATTATGCCAGTCAAGCTAAAATAGCTCATCTACAATGACTGTAATAAGGTGGGAATGTTATAGCCAGCTTCCATGTCTGCTTGTTCTGTCCATTTGCAACATTTTGCAACATGGCGCCCTGCAATACAAGCAGCAGAGGCTCTTCAGCAAAACTGTAGGTGACGTGACAAACGGGGTTTGACCACTTCAGTCTATGGTGAAGATACTAAAGACGGTGTGCTTTATACAGTGTCCTGTGTCCTTGTATCTGTTGATTATTGAGTATCTCATATTAGAGGTAACAAAAATCCTTCATTTATTTGTCTGTTTTGTTACTGTACAGCCTCAACTCACCTGGGAATCCTTCAGCCTTTTAGTTTACAGCTTGTAGCTGTATTTGTATGCACTCAACTATCATTACATGACATTGTTTTCAGATGCAGCAGGCAGCTGCTTTCAGTGTAAAACCTCTGATAACCCTCTGCACACAGCTCAGCATCAAACAGACAAACAATGTTACAGTCAACACCCTGTGTTGACTGCAACATTGTTGACTGTAGGCATGATGAGCATTTACAGGCTAAACAGTATATCAAACAATTATTTACTCATCCCAAATATCTGCAAATAAATTAGAATGGACACAAACAAAACCCACATTCAACTGCATGAATCTCTGTCTGTAGGGACATAATGTTACATAATGTAAACCGATTTAAATGGCTTCCCGTTTTTATTGGGCTCTTGTTCTCCCTTACGAACGTGCTGTATGCAGAGCACAAAAAAATAACTGATGTTGATGTGAGTAGATTTACAACTAAGAAGCAGTACTTTCTGATATTTTCATGTCTTGCAGTCTGCATGTATCTATTACTCGGCAGGTAATTTTTGAGTTTACGTAATCCCTTGGCGCAGAGATAATCTGACACATTTCTGCATCCCCTCACCTTAATATCAGCATCATACTGGGATATAAGACAAGTACATCTTGAGATTCAAATAGATGCTTATGTGTGTATGTGTTTTTGAACTTACGCCAAAAAAGAGTAATCAATTCAAATCATTCATTATATGCTGTGGTGTATGACGTATTTGAGAAGTATGGTGACGTACTACCTTCAAAGTCTACATGTCCGTCCCCATTTAGGTCGATGTCTCGTAGGATCTCCTCCAGATCTCTGTGTCCAACCTGCAAAAAAAAATAAAAAATATCAGGTTGTGTGGACAGTGTGAAGTTCTGTGACATAAACTCGTACCAGGTTTAGATGTTGAGCAGGCAGACAGAAATCATGCTGACAGTGATTGACACAGAGCTACAGAAAGTAACACAAACTCTCCCGGCAGCTCTGTACCTGCTGTCCTAACAGTTTCTTCATCGCTTCTCTGAGTTCTGCTGTGCTGATCTGGCCATCCCCATTAGTATCAAACTGAAAATGAGGGGGGGAAAGAGATTACCAAAGCAGTAAAGGTGTAATATGGAGAAAATGGAGAAAGTGCAGAATGTCGACATCTAGTGGCTCAAGACTGTAGTTACCACAACAAAAAAAAAGTCATTCCAGTAGTCGGGTTGCCAGGTTAGTCGTTCATTGCAGAGTGTGTCAAGTGTTCAGCTTGCAGCATGTACAGTGACAAATCGTACACGGTAACGACTAATTTCAACTAACCAATTTATTTTACAATAAAAACAATTATTGCAGAGGAGTTTGACCAACAGATAATGTTAGCTAAGTTAACAAATGAGTTAGCTTACTGATCGAGGAGAAAAGTAGCCATTTCTTTGTGTGTTTTGATGCTGTTGAAATCCTTTACCATCAATGTGTTATCAATAGCACCAATTTTTTATTTGTTTTTGACCTTCTCCGGTCACTCGGCTGCTGGGATAGATAACAATATCGCTGTCGGGGCTCTGAAGTAGCTGCAGGACTAGCAGACTCCACCATTTTACCCAAAGCTCGCCTAGCTGTGCCGAGCATAGAGACTGTATTTGGCAATGCGCAATGGCGGGCCACTATTAGCTGGTACAATGTTAACACGATGACATTGTCGTGCCCATCAAAAATTTAATTTTTTTGAAATTTTTAATTTTTTTTCTAAAAAAATTAAACTATTTAATTCAGACTAAATATAATTTTAACAGAAATGCTATACTTTCATTCTGTGCCCCTCTAAACGCCTCGTGGATGTATTATTTTTGAAAAAATATAGCTTTTAATAAGAATTCTCCATATTGGACAATTTAGACTCAGTCAACATATACAACTGGGAAAAGAAATTATTTCAATGGGCATCTTTTCTGGAGCTGCAAGCCATTAATGAAAACACTAGATTAACAAAAATAGCAGAATAACGATCACTGCTTGATCCAGCTCTTTAAAAAACAACAACAAAAACCCAACTCAGTTTGCTTTTGTATCTTCCTCACCTCTTTAAAAGCATCCCTCAGTTCCTTCACCCCGATCATGTCTGCTGTCTCAGCCAGAAGTTTGGGCCCCATGAGTTCAACAAAGTCCTCGAAGTCAACATGTCCTCCCACTGGTGGTCAAAATGAAATGAGCTGTTAGCCATGGTACATCCTTAGAATTGAAATACCTACTCCACTTTGTCTATTGTAAGATAAATCATAAATATGAGAAGGGAAAAATATACATTGACAAGAACACGTAAACAAAAAGCCACAATGTAGTTACAGTTCATATTGATCTGCTGGCTCAGTTCTATGAGCTCCATTTCTGTTGGCATGTAGCCCATCGTCCTCATGCAGTTCCCCAGGTCTTTGCAGCCAATAAACCCATCTTTGTCTTTGTCAAATTCCTTGAATGCTTCACGCAGCTCTGAGGGGAAGAGAGCAAGTGATGGACATTATTTGAGCAGAAATGAAAAACCACACTCGTATATTATTGTATGTATATATAGCATAACGTACCATCCATTTCCTCTGGCCTCAACTCCCGGTCCTGTAAGGGATCACAATGTAAGGTTACGTTAGGTTTCACTGCTGATATTTTAAAAGTAATGCCAGTATCCAGCATTCCTCACACAACATGACACTGTGAAAGATAAAAAGGCATCTTCAGACATGTGGCAGCAGATTTCAAGTTTGCTTCCAACTAGAGAGGAAACGCTGATCAGTCAGATCCCACAGTGAACAAAACATGCTGAGTGTTGGAAATCTGGGCCAAAATTTGGCACATGGAACAAAGGCATGTAGTGATACTAGAGAAAGGTGAGATACTGTGATATTAGTCCTGACAGTGAAATCATTTTTACTTTAATGTTGCGTATTAGTGATGGATGAATTCTTGATTTTAAAGGCGGCTTGAATTTATGAAAGAATGCTGTTAAAGACAAAAGAGTTCCTTTGTAGTGCCACTTCAGTGAATTAAATTAATTCATTTTCAATCTCTACTCATATAAAGGAGTGCCTTCTGACATTTCATTGTAAGCACATCCATGAGCATTTCAGGATCTCAGCTTTTATTAACAAAAGGACATTGAATCATGTAGCTCACATCTGGACATAGATGCAGAGAAATAATCAACATGTGAAGAGTGTTTCTGTCATCACCTTAACCTGACATAATCTTCCATTTGCTACAAATACGCACCATTTATTTGATTGTTATACGATCACAAACACATTAACACACACAGCCTTTTAACTATCATTTCACGTACCAAGAATACTCCTTCCGTGAAGATTTACACTTCTCAAAATAAGGTCCTCACAGCGAGACTACTTTGTCAACCACTAACATTAGACTTGAATGTGAACACTACGCAAACTGGTGATGTGTTTTGGTTACTGTGCATGAACTGCATTGTGTGCTAATCTTTCTTGGCATGCATGCACATGGTATTTTCTGAACTTACGTACAGCCTGCCGGCTCTCAGCGAAGCCCTTGCGTAGAAAGATGCATGCAGGCCCCAGTACGTTGTGCATGTTGGCTCCGTTCTGGGCCAGGGCCACTAGTGGCTCAAGATAGGCCCCCCCAGATCCCCCCTCCTCACAGGACTGCACTGCTTTGTAGTTCTTCTTCTGGTCCTGGAGCAGCATCCAGGGTGAGAAGCCAGATGTGGGAGTAGAGGCAAAGACAGGGGTAGAGACTGTGACTCAATTTGTTGAGGCATGGTGTCAACAAGGAGCCAACATGGAGCTGGGGGAAGGAGAGGGGGATTCTCAGGGCGGGGGGGTTTATAAGTGGCAGACAGATGTCCGTCAGTTATAGAAATACATGGGCTCAGTTTAGTCATGATGGGGGAAGGAGATCATTCAGACAGAAGAGAGTGTAATAAGTCATGACACAGCAACTGATGCCATCTATTAGTCTATTCTGTGGGTTTCCATCCTCAGTCTCCACATGGTATAAAAGACAGAAAGAATGTCTGGTGTTGTATTTATGGGTTCTTTTCACGCCACCAGTCAACAACAACCTGTTTATCTTATGGCCTGTTACTTTCTTTTCTAATTCATCACAAAATAAGTTTTTATCTTCATACTTTTTGCCGACATTTCTTGGGGTTATGATAATGTTGTAAGCACCAAAACCTATTGCTGACATTGCAAATTCATCAAAGTCAGACTATCCATGCCATCTGCAATTCAAAAAAATCAAAGCTAGAAAAAAAAAAATCCCTGTTTCAGATTTCATTAATGAAGCAACTCTCTCACCCTCGAGCAGCATTTTATGCTCGCTTTCACTTCTCCGCATGGTTCATTCCAACTCCTCCATCTTGTTCACTGGTCCTTTAAGGAGCAGTAAGTACTTGTCTTTCATATGCCTTCTGTTGTTTATATATGTTGTTAATAATAATAATAAGTGGTAATTAATAAAAATGGAGCCACAAAAAACACAATTGTTGTTTATCATTAATAAAGCATTTGAAGTCCACATTGCAAAGGTAACTACAGTCGTTGATTCAGTTTCTCTCTGCAGTGAGAATTTTTAAACAATAGTGAGGGTAAGTCTTATTTAAATGCTTTAAAAGCTACTTCATCACCTGGTACAATGGTACTAAGGTACTTGTAAAAAGTTTTTAAAGGTCCCATAAATTTTAAATCCAGTTTTACCTCAGCATAGTTTGGCAAACAGACATGCACTGAAGCTCAAATCCTGTTGTCACCAACCTTCGTGTGTAAATTTCACAACTTAAATATCAGCTGAAACGCGGTCCAATCTGAAAACCTGCTAAATGTTTTGTAACTCTTTACAGTGACTCATTTGGATCCTCCTCCAATTTTAACAAAGACCAGCCCACTTTCTGCTGGACTTTGGAGGTATGAACGCTTGATCTCTTGAAGACTGGATTTTCTCTGTGACTGTGATGTGTCTTAGCGTTGGTGAGTCCACTTTATCTCTGAATTTCTACCTCAGTATTGTTGCAATTTTAACTCCCAGCAGGCCAAGTAGGAGGAATAATTACTGTTTTTAGCAATAACTACAAATGCAGCTGTCACTGTCCTCTTCCTTCACCAGCTTTGAACAGAGTTTATTTGAGTTATGAAATATGCTCCATGTCAGGATAAACTCTGATAACGTCTGCAGGTGTTGCTTCATGGTAAACCAACCAATCAGCGCAGGTCATTCACAACAACCAACAGAAGTAGCTTACTTAATTACTGATGAACACACCAAAACAGCTTTTTCTCATGACAGAGACAATCACAGGGATTTCAGGGGGTGGGTAAAAGTGCACATAAGCAATTTTTATTTTAAAACAATGTTACATCCCCTATTTGGAACAATTGTAATGAGCAAAATTAATGCAATTTATGGGACCTTTAATTCTCTGTATTTGGTGAACACACTGTTATCAGACTACAGAGAAAGGATAGAGAGAACTACCAAAATATTGCCCAAGTTACCCAAATTATTCAAATACTTAAATACTAAATATGTCCGTGAAAAAAAAAAATGTGAGTATCAACTTCACAGTGCAATGCAGAACTGTTAATACTAGTTAGTCTGCTGATTCTTTGCCTGGTTTATGCTGCACAATAACATTTCTGTGTAACAACTTCCAGACTCACCTTGGCCTCCTCTGAAGCCAGTCTCTGCAAGTGGTGGAGTTTATTTTGTTTGTTTGTCTTTTTGTGCACATTACAAAAAAATAGTGTTGTCCAGAAGATGAAGCAAAAGTTCAGCCAGCCATGAAATTATAATTACCAATTAGCCTATCAACCAGGAGGCAAATGTTGTTCTCACAGCAGTCACCCCCATTACAGAGACAAAAAGAATCATTTCCTACCAGTGGACCAAGAAGCTCTCTCTAACTAGAGTCAAACAGGGTCAGATGAATATTTAGATAGCAGCAGACTAATGCTGCTTTCAAGGGGATGTTTTCAAAGAGACTTTATTTCTCACACATTTTTATCCAAAACAGTAGCATCTCTTTTGGCTTATAAAACATGCAATGTTGGTTTCATCTTCGGTACATTAAAAACCTCAATTCTGCACAGAATCATCCAGCTACTAAAGCAAGTGGAGTAGACTCAATATCTCACCGAATTACCAAGGGTCCATTTAACTGCTGCTTTAAATCTCTCTGACATGAGCTAGTAATGTCCTCAGATGGCTTAAACAGTAACAGACATTTGCCCACATGTGTAATGAGTTTTCTATGCCTACTTGTGTTACATCCAGGTACAGAATGTATTTTATGCTCTTCAAATGACCCTCACCCTCCATCTGTTACCATGCCAGACCTAATGCCAGTTTGTTGGTTCCTACAGCACTCACAACAGGAACGGATGCCCATTGGGCAATCTGAGCAACTGAAGCATGGAGCAGGGCTGTCCACAGCTACATCGTGCCAGAAAAGTACTATTAAGCCTCGTGCTGGCGGTTATATAACATATAAGAATCACACACACACGAACCAAGACACATCTAAAAGAGCGAGAACGACTGAAGTCAAGCAGGAACTTCTGCAACACTCCAACCCATTTTGAGCAGATGGCATCAACAGTTGCTTGTCATATTGTGCTCCCTCAAGGATGTGCAGCTGCTGATATGAAGGAAATTCTTTTTGTGGGACACACAGTCTGTTCAAGCCTTGGCTAACACGATAAGGGCAGCAAATGTAAAAAATATTTTCCTTAAGTCAGTGTCTTCATACAATAAAACTCCCAACGTAAGAGATGCATTTAACCCTTTGATGCACCCAAGCACACTTTTTGGGTTTTAATTTATAACATATTTTATCCTTTTTTCATGTAAATTATTGATGAGGTTGTGCAAGGTTGTGCATTTTGAGTGTCCTTAATTTTCATTAATGCATTTTTCATTTTCAGTCTGTTGTAAACAACATGGACTGAAATCACGTTAAAAGTCCTACCCACAAAAATGTGCACACTGAGATCCATTCAATTCAAATTCAGTGATCAATCTCGAATAAAAAGTATAAAACGTGCATCTTCTCATTCCCCCACTTTATTTGAGACCTGGGGCGCAAAGTTTGTAATTTACCCTGATTATGTAATTTGTTTAAGTACATAGAAAATATATCAATTACTCTACTTTTTTAGACCATAAAATGGAGAAGCATCATGACAAAAACTTGACAATATAAGGATTAATTAAAACAACTTAGACAACTTTTAACATCTTTATTGCTTGTTTTTGTGACCCACACATTTATGTGCAAAATGACCTTAATGTCACTTTTTTTGAAGGTGCATCAAAAGGTTACGCAAGCAGAATACGCTAATAGCACATTTGTTTCTAATGTTCCTGACTAGTTACAGTAGATCCAGTTTTAAATTTTTCCACTGGTGAACATGGTGGGATTTTTGCACACCCTATGTGACCCTAAGGTTTGGTAACGTGATCCCAGTTCACAGAATGAGTCAACAGGTATCACAAGCAGCTCTGATCAAATGTTTTCAATGCAACCATCTGGTGATAAGCCAAAAAATATCCCAAGATTCCATGCAGGATAAACCTTAAAGGCAGTCGTCAGAATTTGCTTGTCAAATATTTCAATTTTAAGCCACTATGTTGGCAAACTAAGAGCTCTATATTTAAAATACTGTCATAATTTTCCAGTGTGAATAGGTTCTAGCAGAACAAAACACTGTCCTACTCAGCCAGGCAGTGAAATGTCAAACAGAACAGAGGGATCAGTCAGTACAGATCAGTCAAATACAGTAGCCATTGGTCCAGTTGGGCACACACCATTACACAAACATGCACCATGAGTCACAGGAGTCAAGGAGATGGGGTGAAAAACCTTAGAGCAGAGCTTACCTTCTTGGTGAAAATCTTTAGCGACTTTACAGAGTTTCCCATTGCAAAAAAATAAATGTATTAAAAGAATCCCTCTTACTTTATGTATTCTCTCTAACTGTGCAAGTGCGCCTGTATGTACGTGCACGTGTATGCATGTGTATTTGCATGTGTTTCCAGGCATGCATCAGAAAAGGAGTGATAAGAAAGGGAAGGAGGGTTCAGTGGGTCACTGACATGAAGAAAAAGGACATAACATTTGGGGGGGAAAGCATAGAAACCACTGGAGGTAAAGGAGAGGATAGGACAAGACAAAGGAGTGTGTACGGCAGATAGGAAACTAGTGGCAAAGATGCTGGACAGTCCGAGGAGAAGGAACACTTAGACAAAGGAGGAAATACACATAGAAGAAGGACGGACAGGTTGGAAAAACATTAAGCTCAGGAGGGGAGAGGAAGCATGCATGTGATCAAAGCAAGATGCAAGTGCCAGGAGTAGAAAAGCAGGATTGCTTGTTCATTCCATCGTCTACCCTACAGTGTCTTCCCTTCCTCCCTCTCTCCTCTCTACCATCTCTATCTCTCTTTGTGTGTCCGTCAGTCTGTCTCTTGCTTCTATTTGCCACCCCCCACCCCTCAACTCCTGCAAACTCCACAGTTTTAAATCTATGCAACAGTGACAAAAGAAGCTCTTTCTGAGAAGCATATTACCTTTCTCTGATGAAGATGCTGAAGACATTATTCTAAACGCGCACCCATGCACGCGCACACACACACACACACACAAACACACACTTGATTAAACACACACGGATGTGGGGCTGTGGAGCTAAAAATAAAACACGCTTTCTCTCTCCCCCAGCCCTCCTCTTCCCACTCTACCCCCAGCATCCATCCCCCTCTACACAGAGACATCACAAAGTCATGTTAAGCTTGAAGGGCTTGGATTCAGATCAAAGCCGAAAATGTGCAAGAAATGACACACGGATGCTGAACCAGTGTGCTAGAGGATGCAAACCAACACGTGCAAAGGCAAACACTTGCAGGTTGGAAGATAAATAAATAAACAAATAAAAATGCTTGCTCACAGCCTTTCTTTGGCACACACACACACACACACACACACACACACACACACGCATACACACACATAGTTTATATACTTATACATAGTTTGTTTTTATTGCAGACTTAAATAAACCTAAATATGAATATTTAAAAAAAAATGAAACATTAAAAAATGAAAATCAAGGACTGACACAAAGAAAAGTTGTCGTTCCGCAGTCTCAAACTGTAACCCTAAATAGAAAAGCATTTGAGTGTACTGGCACCCTCCCTCCTCTGAATAACGGCTTTATGCCATCTTAAAGCCAATACTTCATATGCATCATTTTCTCTGTCCATTTTTCTCTGTTGTCCATAGTATGTCAAAATAATGTCAATGCCAACATCTAAATTCATGCAGAAAAATCAATGTGCAGAGTTCCTTTGAATTACATTCTTTTTAATGGCCAGCAGGGGGCAACTCCTGTAATTTAAAAATAATAATAATAATAAAATCAATTTGTATGACACTTAAAGGGAAAATGTTGAGGGGGGTTGTCACTATGGCAAAATCTAGACTAAAACTGACAAAAAAAGAAAGAAGAAAGAAACAAGGAAAGAAAATCAATACATCTGATTGACAAGCAGCCAACCTAAGCTCATCAATAGTTCTCCCCCTACAGGAGTTCTGTGCCTGGAGTCCAGTCAGTCAACTCAGGCTTCCCTTGATGTCATGACGATGAAGCTTTGAAAAAAAAAAAAAAAAAAAAAAAAGTTCTAAAGCCATGTGTTTTGGGTGCTTTGAAACAGGTTTATTAAGTATTTCCTCAGTCCTATATGACTTAAAATGCATAAAAAAGGAACAAGTTATTTACACACACAAAAAAAAAATCCCCTTTGAACACTTTACAAATCAGAAAAGGCAAAATATGGGTCCTTGAAATGCTGAACTGGAGACTTCAAAGCTTTATTCTTTTTGTTTAATTACAGGTTACATGATATTGACATAACTTATATTAAACAGAAAAAAGGTAGACTGTGTCCCTCCAGAAAAGCACATGAACTCTGACGAGTCAGCTCCAGTGGCAAATTTGAATCAGTTCTGTCATTTAAAAAATTTAAAAAAATATAAAATAAAATAAAAAAATATATATATTTTTGATAACTTTACTGGAAGACTTAACTGGTATTTAATTGACTTATAGTTCCAATGCTCGATGCCATGGTTGTGTGTATAGTAGCACACCAACGTTCACATGCCAGAGTGGTGTAATATTCAAATTCAATTTAAAAAATACTTAATTGATCCCTGTAGGGAAATTCAATTAATATATTTGACACCATAACCTGTTACATGAAATCGTTGAATCTGGTACAGGGTGTAAAATGACAGAGGGCGGAGGGGAGGGGGAAGGGGGATGGGGGAGTTACGGTAATAGCAAACATAGCTTGGTGTGTTTCAATGAAACAACCCTGGTCCAAGATATTTTATGCATTGTTAAACAGATTTATTGTCAAATGCTCTTGATAACGCTGTACCTAATACTGATAAGGTTTGGCTTGTCCTCACAGACGTTTCGTACGTGTTGCAGAATTGCAGAAACCTTCCCTCTGATGCAAGATTTTCCAAAAGTCCTTTTCATTTCTGTCTATTTTTCTTCCTCAAATGTAAATTCTACAATGATTCTAAAGATCCTGGTTGAACTTGCGAGACCATTGCTGTATGAGCAGTCACAATTTCTGGTTCCCACATGACATTTAGGTTAAGATTAGTTTTAGGAGTGTGTAACGGACCACAACTTTCTGCCTGAAAGTGAAAGTAAGCTCAGAACAACCTTCCTCCTTTCAGCAGATTAATGTCAAACCAGCCTTAGAGTGTCAAATTGTGGGATCATTCTGCTCAGTGAAGGTCAAACATCCTCCACCGCTCCACAACAACCAACGAACACATGCAGTTAAAGCCTCCTTTTCTAAAAGTATCCACCAGGTGGTCTCCAGTCCTGAGGTAACAGCAGCGTCAGTCACCGCAGAGCTGATGTACATCCTTATCCTCATCATCGACCTTTTCTGTTCTCTGCTATTTTAATAATCATATTCACGCTGAAGTTGTTTGAGATCTCGCTCCCATTCAGCTTCCATGTGTCTCCTCTATGTTGCTTTGCAGATGATTAATCCAGCCTCTCACCGGAGGCTCATTGTGAACTTCAGAACACATCAGACGACAGACACAGGAGCCGTCAGCTCTCATAATGTCACACCATAGTTGTGGACGGGCATGATTTTCCTCTCTCTCTCTCTGTCTTTGTGTCTCTCTGTCTTTCACTGTTTACTTTTCGTTCGCCATCACATACATTTACTCTCTCACTCAGAAGCACAATCACAGTTTCAAATAACTGCTTGGACAGGCTGACATTATCCTGCAATAAAATCAATATCAGATGATTATTGTGGCTTCACTTTTCCGAGATGCAATTATCACGAACAGAATGACATTCAAGGACACTAGACAGAAATCTCATAGGAGGAAATATCATCATTTTCATAACCATTTATACAGGATATTAAAGTCCTTTCCATCTACAAACGCGAACTGTGCTAAATGAGATGAGCAATAGGAGAGGGAAGGAGGGAATAAAGATAATAATGAGCTCTTGTGCTTTCATCAGCTAGTTTTTAATCAAGAATTTAAACTAATTGTGTCTGTATAAAGCTCTTTTTCAGCTCACTTGAGTAATTATTGGTCTCGCATGTCCTTCCTCTACAGTGACCAAACCTATAACAGTGTATCCTGATGCAAAGAAAACAAAAAGCATATGCACTGTGACCATGACATTGCTTCTGATTCAGATTGTTCATTTTCCTCATCAGATGATGCAGTAGAAAATCAGTACGAGAGAAAAAAGCACACACACACATATTCATTTGCATCATCTTCTTGTGCTTGGGCTAAGACGTCACAGTTTCATCCTACAGCTGGTTAATCCATTCATATCAAATTAGTAACAACTAGGGAATTTCACGCAGAATATTGTCGTAAATTTAATGTAGTGCGTCAGCAAGGGGACATATTGCTATTATGTCATTTCAATGCATGTTAGTTAGACCTCTTTTTCTTGGCCCTTTTCTGATCTCTCTGATCTTCTCTTTCTGCCCCAGGTCTCAGTGAGGATTCAGCACCATCAAACACACACACACACACACACACACACACACTTGTAACTCACATTGCAGCATGTGCACTGTGTTGGCTTTAATCCTCAGCTCAAAAAAAGGGGGGGTTTAACCAAAGAGTGAATTTTCTACCTCCGTCTTTGGCAGCACACATATAAAAATACCCAGCTGGGTCTAAAAATAGCCTGTTTTACTCCAAACTGGCAAACAGTATGCTGGGGAGAATATGATGCTGTTCCTCTCTTCCCTCACATTTCACATTTCCGGAATTAGTTCTCCTTTTTTTTCCTTTTCTTTTTTTTCATGGTAATTCACGCCTTTGCACTCTTTTCATTCCATCCTAAACATCTTCAAGGTCAGTGTGACCCAAGCAACAGAAAAAAAGGGGGCTGAAGAGGAAGAGGATTAGAAATTTTGCAAGATTGAAGAAAAAAAAAAAGAAGAAATAAGTAGCAGAAATCAAGCAGTAGTGGCTGTGAGTGCAGGATGAGTAACAGGAAAACCAGCTGAGGAAGTCAAGAGCCAGTCTGCCACAGAAGACCTTTCCTCACATTGTCAGAGCTGTTAAATGAGAGGAGGGCAGTGACAGCTAAGTGTGCTTATCTTATTCAACAATCCTTAGATCTACCTACAAGGTCACTCCTCTTATTTCACTCTCCGACCTCCTGATTTGTGCTACTTTCACTTTCATCCTCAGATCGGTTACTCTATCTGGTTCACCGACGTGACACCAAGTGAACCGTTACTCTCAACCTCTCTTTCTCCAGCACGCTCTCTGAGCTCAGAGCCATTCGTGTAGTACTTGCACCCTCTGCTGGATAATACAACCCCTGGCCAGAGAGATACAATCAACTCACTTGGAGGATGTACATTCAGCGGTTTTATTTTGTTGAAAAGAATAAAGAATAATAACTAATTCTGTCACAATCTATTTTATCTTACAGCTGAATATTATGTCTTTAAAAGGAAGCTAATAAATAAATGTGATGTAATTATTAGAATATTTATGAAAACATCGAAGGAAAACAAGAAATTCTTCACTGTTCTCACATCAGGCTCTTACTTTCTTATGTAACAGCTTTGCAGGATTGTTGCCTGGTCAGTTGTACACATTCGTGTCTTCACAAACTTTAACCTAATGAACTGGGTCTGGTTGCCCTCCCTACAAAACCATTTCAAAGACGGCCCAATATCTGTTTTTAGGTTTTCAGGCAAATTGAGATCCAAACTTTTTGCTTGATATGTCTTTCCTGAACTCTTCGCTCTGTGCTAAGATGTTTCACTAAGCCTGAACCAAGCAACGATCATGGCAGCATCTCCTTGCTTCATGCAGATTTGTGATTCATCACTAAATATCACTTTCATGTGATGATCCACAATCTATGACTCATTCTCTGGGGCCCTCTGTAACCTTTTTTTGCTCGTTTTCATATGTTTTACATTTGTTTGTCTTATGTAAATTCCATTTCTTTTAGCTTTTTTTATTTTTTCCACAGTTTGGTCATCAACATTGACTTCCATGTCTGCCCATTTTTTTTTAATTTTCTTTTACTCTACATTTTGCGCTGGAAAACAGACATGCTAAAATAGAAGAAATAAGCACAAAACTGATTAATGCTAATGAAATAATCTGTCTATGCAGAAATATATTTTTACTTGACAAGAAATCTTGTTTCCTGTTTAGATCTGGTAGGTGTTCAAAGGCTTAAAACAAATGAAAAAAAGTATAATTTTAGATCAAGCTACATAAAAACAGATTTGCAACATCACATTAACAAGTGAAAGAGACTGAAAATTATCAAATAATTTCCATGGCATAAAAAGACCCAGGAACAAGGAAATAAGCCCCTAAATTAAAGTTGATATAAGTTATCGTTAGTAGACTTTGTTCACATTGTTACTGAAACGAGATTTGTATTATGAAAAAGAAAGATAAAAGCTGGAATGCTTGGTATGGCTGCTTGTTTTAACAGTAAAGTTACTAAATATAGAATTTCCTAACCAATTAAGACATAAGAAATATTTTCATGATAAATCTAAGAGTAGCCATGTACTCGATAA
This sequence comes from Arrhamphus sclerolepis, assembly GCA_037176975.1. NCBI lineage: Eukaryota > Metazoa > Chordata > Actinopteri > Beloniformes > Hemiramphidae > Arrhamphus > Arrhamphus sclerolepis. Next base: position 9,633,673 of record JBAMYA010000004.1, on the reverse strand, counting down.
GTACATTAAATTCAAAACAAGATCAATAATCTTTTATTTCCAGATCTTATATTGTAAATCTCGACAAGAATTGAACAATTTGCACTATTAAATTCACACTGATCTGATGTTTCTGCTGCTTGACGTTGAAACTTGCTTTGCATTTTAGAAAACACTAAATCTTTTGACACACTCCATGAATTATCGCTACGGAGGAATTTTATGACTGTCTCTGTAGAAAGGACTGTGTAGTCTAGTCAGGTCATGTTTCCTATCAGTCAACATCTTCATAATTACTGAAGGCTTTTCATATAACTGCAGCCTGAAAGTGCATGTTTAGAGTTGTGCAATGGCCTATTTTTCATCTATCCATCATCTATACCTGCTTTTTCCTGTGCAGGGGGGGGGTGCACACTTATCCAACTACCCACACACTTACCTGTGAGCAAATTAGCAAATTAGAAACAGCTTGAATAAGGAACCTTCTTGCTGTGAAGCAACAGCGCTAACCACAACAGCGCTAACCACAACAGCGCTAACCACAACAGCGCTAACTACCAGGACACTGGTGTGCTACCTATATGGGTAATTTTAAAAAGGCTAATTACAAGGTCATTTTCACTATCATTTTCACTTTTTCATTGATCTGGAAAAAAGTTGTAATTTATATGGACTTTGTTTGATGTGTGATTTAAGTCAGAACATTCAGGTGTTATGTTAAAGCATTTCAGGGAATATTTGTGAAAATAAAACAGCTGAATCCCCCTAAGAGTGATGATTTGCCAGAGATTGAATTTTTTTTTTTTTATCCTTTCATCTAAAGAACACTTTCCTTGATGAAAATTTCAATCACAGAAGATAACAGTTCACTCTCAATACCAGTCCCAGGTGTCACGTGAGAGCTTAAAGAACAAGGTTGCTGAAGATCACAAATGATGTGATGAATGTCCAGATTTTCCTTAAATAGAAACAGCAACTAACTAACTAACAGAAACAGAAAAAAATGACACTTCTCCTGACCTCACAGGCCCCAACATCTTACGGCGATCGCCCACTTTAAGGACATGGAATTTGACACAGAAAGAAAACATACTGAATCGCTGGAACACAAAATATCGAAACAACCTTGGATTTAACATATCCAAAGTGTCCTTCATCTAACCCTCCACAGCGGACCTTTTTTATTGTCATGATTCATCTCGTGAATCTAGAGATGTGGATTTTAAAATGATAGCTTGGAGCAACATGTCTGCTCCTGCTGGAAAGCAGTTCTCTGATTCAGCATGCTTTGCTGATTTTTTTCCTACTGCTGTGAAAGAAAGAAAGAAAGAAAGAAAGAAAGAAAGAAAGAACACCCTCATAATAAGGTCTTGGACAGCTATTTTTAGCCTCAAACTCCTGGCAAATGAGTTCTGTTGGGATTGTATGCAGATCTTGATGTAACACAAGACATTGAAATGAGAGAATTTTCAGACTTTGATTTCTCACCCTGGATTGTGCAAGATTTTGTAACATATTTTCAAGGAGCTGTAATGGTTAGTTTATGTTTCATTCCCACGCATGCATCATTCGGTGACTCCGTGTTGCTTGTTCTTTCATGTAGACTCCGATCCAAACTCCTGTTCACGCACAAATTCATCTCTTCTGGGAGCATCTGCATCTGACGTGACTTAACTTGCAAAGTGTCATCACCATGAAGAGAAAACCGAGCGCTCTTTGAGAACTCAGTGATTCAGATAGAAGATGTAGACTCATTACATTTTTTTTTAATGGACTTGTTAATCCTGTTTCATCCGTAGCTCGTGTTGGAACCGCTCTCCCTCAAAACCATTCAAAGCTGCAGGAGTATTTGCATCTCATTTTGCAGCACTTTTGTCTGCGCTTCCCAAATCAAAGGATTTTCATCCGTGAATGTTTTAGCTTAGTAAATATAAAACTTTTTCATCTGATGTTTTATAGATTTGATAGAAATGCCAAAACTATCTCCTCTTTGCACACACATCACTAACTCTGGAGGCTATATTTAGAACTCTACTGGCTTCATGGATTTTGCCTCACTGGAACCTCCTAAGACTGATTGAAGCTTTGGCCTGGATTGAGAGGAGTTATTTGTGGAGCACATTAGCACACGGCGAGGTAATTGTCTCCTCTTTAGCTCGTTATCAGCACAGAAAGCAGGATTTTGGTGAAACAAGAAAAGGAGTGCTGATTTGTCTGAAACAGGGGAATGTGTTGCCTTTAAAAAGACATGACCGTGTTGATCAGTCCACTCTTTCAACATTTTAATGACATTCATGTTTTTGCATTGATAAATTGCTTGCACACCCAGTCATGTGTCACTGTGTTGTGTGTGAGCGAGTGACAAGCTCTCATCTGTGAAGCATTTATTTTCCAGGCAGTAGGAAAGCTGATCCTCGTGCCACTGTTCAAGTGACAGTCACTATGAAAGCCGCTGTATGCATATCAGCATGCGTGAAAGTAATGGACACCAGAAACATGCAGGAGCCATGATTTCAGCTGAAAACGTGCATTCATTTTTAATCTGCTCCGCTGGGCTGAACGCAGGTCTATTCAAATGTGTCTTTATAGGCTGTGGCTGCACCTGCATCTCACCGAAAAAGCTTCACCTGCTCTACAATAATCAGTAGTTCATAGTTCAACACCCAAGCTCCAGTTAGACAACCAGAACTCTGCAGCACAGGACTGGAATCTACAAAATACAGACTGCTTTATGTTCTTATTAACTCTTTGTATTTACTTTTAAACTTTTATGCTAACTTTATGTCTTGTCTAACAAGAAGCATCTTCATATATTCATATATACATACACACATAGGCATAATTAATATCTGTGTTGTGCAACACAGCTATTAAGTAATTTATCTTGATTGTTTTAAATGCACCTAATATTTCAAAACTTTGTGCCTGAGTGCATATTTGGTAGATGCTTGGAAGTAACGTCGCTATACTATTGCCTTTCATTGTTTATTTCTAGCTTGATATTCTTCTCTAATGTGCCGAAGGACACTAGCTATATATAATGTATATATATCGACTTTATGTCTCTCATTGAAAATGTCAGGATTATATAAAATGCTAGTTTGGTGGACCACTAAATGATGACGCTTTAGGTCATTTATGTCAACCCATCAGCAACTACAAGCAGAAACATATCAACAGTCTGCCAGAGTTCTATTGACTTTTAAAACTGCTTCGGAAGTTTGTTTTCCTTTTCAAATCTTCTTACCTGCCCAAAGACTGACTTGACTATGGGATGAAGAGTGGAGTCGTTCTCGGACGATGCGCTCAGTCTTTTGGATGTGCGGCTGGATGCGGGCTGGACAGGTGCGCCGCTCGTAGGTGAGTCAGAGTTGAGACTGGAGGAAGACCCGGTGATGACTTTTTCACTGGACTCGAAGAAGAAATCCGCGTCCTCTTGGTGTTTTGGATAGGATGCGGATGGTGAGGTCCTCCTGTCCTGTCGGGATCCGCTGTGGAGGTGCGCAGCAGCTGCCTGCTCACCTCGAGAGGAGTCGTGGTGATGATGATGGTGCTTGGATCTGGAGGATTTGCTGCGCTCTTTCTGATGCCGGCTCGTCCTGTGCCTCACATCCTCCGGCGCGTAACCATCATCCAGGTGACTTGGCTGCCGGTGTGCGTGGCTCCTCTGCGCCCGGTGAAGATCACTTACATTCCGAGACTCTGCATGTCTTGGCTGGCACAGGGGTCTCCGCGCACTGGTCTCGCAGTCGTCCATCCAGCCTGCATCCTCGCTGCCTCCAGCTGCGGGGGGATGATGGTGAGTACGGTGGTTCCTGTGACCGTGAGGACCGTGATCCGAGTGCGCAGACCTGCGGTTGAGCCCCGATGGTCTCAGCAGAGAAGTGGTCGACTCGCTTTTGGGCAAAGAGGAGCTCATCGTTGGTCTTCTCCCGCTTGACAGGCGAAATGAGGCTACTGAAGGATGGTGGTTGAGAAAAAGGAAAAGAAGGCAGTCCTCCGTGCACGTGCAGGTGTTGAGACTCACACGGACGATGGCCCCTCTTTCACTCACATCCACATGTTCAGCTACTGTCACTGGACAGTCCGCGGGGGGGGGGGGGGGGGGGAGTTGGGGGGGTAGCCCCCTTGTCGAGCCACAGGCCTGAGTTTTAAGTTCCCCCTGATTTTTCAACCAGGGGTCCACCTGCTGTTTTTAAAGGTCTTCC
>JBAMYA010000004.1:9606576-9629386 GCA_037176975.1 Arrhamphus sclerolepis | reverse complement strand
ACTGGTAACCAGTTCAAACAGGTGCCATTAATACAGGTAACCAGTGGAGGACAGAGGAGCCTCTTCCAGAAGAAGTTACTGGTCTGTGAGAACCAGAAATCTGGCTTGTATGTACGTGACCAAATATTTATTTCCCACTGTCATTTGCAAATAAATTGATTAAAAATCAGCCAATGTGATTTTCTGGATTTTTTTTCTCATTTTCTCTCTCATAGGTTAAGTGTACTTATGGTCAAAATTACAGGCCTCTCTCATCTTTTTAAGAGGAAGAACTTGCACAATTGATGGTTGACTAAATACTTTTTCTCCCCACTGTATATGTATATATGTATGTATATTATATGATATGATAGCATGACTGTAATGTTACCAGCAATAATCTGCCTCATGTTTTCCAATTTGCCTTGTTTCTGAGCAGCATTAAAAACATAAAAGAGGGTAATGAGATAGATTTTCATTCGAGAAATGTATGAATTAGTAATGATTTCTTAAGTGGATTCTGCTCCGTTCCCCTCTGAGGCACTCAATGTGAGTTATGAGAACATGCAAATTTTCGTCTGTGTGAAGTAGCATGCGTCTTTGTTGAATGACGAAGCAGTTAATATGGATAAGCTTTGACTTTTATAGCTGTAGAGTCATGATATTAGCCTCTTTGGATAAAGAACAGTCATCAAAAGTAAGCATTGTTTAATATGCAGAAAATATCTCTCGACTAATGGGTTGTTTTTTTTTTTGCTCCAACCAGAGGCAGTTAAATTATCTGCTGATGACTGCATTGCAGCTACAAAGTCCCTTAATGAAGTAAATGATCTCAAAAGCAGCTATTTGATGCTGTTTTGTTGTTTTTTAGATGTACACTTTTGCACATGTGTGCTCTTATTTATATCTGCGAGAGTGCTATCTGAGGCCATGCGTTAAAACTACATATATTGAACACAGAGTATGCAGATTTTTCATGCCTGCAGGGTTTTTAAATTGCCCTGTTTGAGTTGCATAACACTGTTCATCATAAATACAGTATGTGGAAGTTGGACTGTGCTTAATTGGGCCTTCAAGGAACATTCCAGAGAGCTGTAAGTGTTTAAAGGTAATTTTTTACCTTCTCCATAAAGATACAGAATGTGTTGCAATAAAAATCTACTTTAGGTCATATAAGAAAACTGACTTTTGCTGAGAATCATCATAATCCTGTGTGCTCGATCTCGTTCAACATAGCAGCAACATGAATTGTTTAACTCGGCTGTTTCTGCAACTCTAATGATGAAAACAGGTGGACACCAATCTTGCAGTTGCATAAAAACATCAGCTACATTTTTTCCATAAATAGGCTGAAAATATTCATGTATAAGGTCAAGTCTAGTAGCAGACTCTGCATCTGTAACAGTACATGACCTTATAAGGCATGACAGCAGGATTAGCTTTCTCAGACATGTCTCAAAGAAATTCAGCAGCAACAAAGATTCTGCACTTTCTACTCATCCCACACTCAATTAAAAAAAAATCCATGCTGTAAATAAAAAATAAACTATTCCAGTCACAACATTTTTAATTCATTTATTACTCAATAAATATATATATATATGTGTCCAGAGGCTCTGATTAAAAAACAATATTGCATCTTCACATTAGTCCTAACACATACAAACCGTTCATATGTGACTGATATACTTTTACTGACAGAACATCAAATTGCACCACTGTTTAAAAATTAGATTTAAAAAAAAGCATGGGAAAATAAAAGTCTACAAAATTTAATGATGCCTTCTAAGCCTTGCTATGGATAGTTGAGTATTGATCAGTTCTCATGTGAGCTTACATAATATTTTATCATTCAAAAAAACAAAAAACAAAAACAGGGGTCCAGGGATATAAAAGGACCAGAAACAAATCTTTCTCAGTTCTACTCCGATGGTGCAAACAACCGTAACGGAGCATTTGGTCTGCTTAAAGCTTAAGGAATGTCCATCGTTCCATGTGTGTGTCTGCAGCAGCAAGATGAGAAAAGCAGCTGCCTCCTCGGATTCTCTCTTATCTTTATTCTGTGTAAGTGCTAAAATTTACTCAACCTTTTTAAAAAAGTGTATGTATGTATGTATTTATATGCCTTTAATTTTTTTGTTAATAGATTATCATACATGTACAAGGTTTGCAAAGTCCTAAGTCCAAAGTCTGCTCCAAAGGGTTCTCCACCACAGAAGACTCTTCCCCTGAACTGCCTGTGACACGTTATTTTTATAGCCCAAATTTTTCTTCCTTTGCTCATCTGCATCGTTGTCACACATGTTGCATAATAGGTGCACATAGTGACAAGTTTGGGATTACTTATTTTAGACCTGTCAGCGCAGAGAAAGCATTTTGAAATGGAGCCTTAAAGGTGACAATTTATGACTGTTGTAAAAAGTTGAAGCAGCCTCCTGAGGTCTCCATTTTCTGCGAAATACAACTACAGCACAAAAGAGCCTTTTTCAACCACGTCCTTACCACTCTATTGATAGCAGCCAGCTTTAAGGGTGGATTCAGACTCTAGACTTCAACTTCCTCTATTGAAGAGTGTGCAAAAGGGGCTACATCTGGACTACTGATATCTGAGGCAAAACCAGCAGTGCAGAAATTACATTTCCTCGACTGAGCACCAAGGACCGCCTCCAGTTCAGTTCAGTTCATTTCAAAGTACCTTTATTAATCCCGAAGTAGTAGTCATTATGATTCAAATGTCTTCAAAGATTCATTGTAGATGGTTATTGCTGTGGGCAGGAAGGATCTCCTGCTGTGTTACAGCAGATCTCAAGAAACCTCTGACTGAAGACTTTCTGTTGCTGATGTTAAACTTTACAACAGAAAGAAAAAAAAGAAACTGGTTCATGAAACGGATTTGGTCTCCATAGCTAGATTACACATAAATGACAACTGTACATTAGGCAATCCTACTGGCGGAGGCCTGCAAGCGTGTAGGGTTGATATAGTGGATAAACTTGCATGATCGTAGGATTAAAACTGAGGTTTCCAAAGTACTCTTCAGAAAACATCTTGTTAATGTCAGAGGGAGTTAGTCCAGTTCTTCTCCTACACAATATGGGCGTGCCTCTTTTGAAATAATTGTTATTCCTTTGTGCCACCCAGTTCAGAAGTACAGCAAATATGGCATAGTGTGAAGACGAGTGTAGAAAGAAAATGGAAACCGGATCATTCCAGTCTGATCTGGTTCTGTTATATCACATCCTCCAAATCTGAATCTTTAGATCTAGGTGTTACAATGGAGTTTCTCAGTTGATCGAGACTTCAAACTCCAAAACTGACTCAAGCACAGGAAGCTAATTTTCCAAAGATGTAATAAGCTAAATAGTGAAATAAAAATAGAAATGTACTAGTAGTAATAACACGAAACTAAAACAAAAAAGAGTGTCATTATCGTAAAATGGGCTTAACAATTGTTTCTTTATGAAATTAATTTAATAAAAAGAAATAAAAAATAAAATAAAATAAAAAATGAAAACAGCAGTGGTATAATTTGAATTTGCATGAAAGTGCATTCTTCCCAAAAATGAGCTGCTCTGAATCCTGGTGGTGATGAAGGGCATCAAAAGATGAGTTGCTGTGATTAGGTCATTAAGACACCTACACTCTGAGCTGTAAGAAATTAGTCATTATTATGTTAATAAGATCACCTCTGTCCACGAGGCGCTACGGTGTGTTTTCTGAAAGCCCACACATTCCAATGTAATATTTTTATGTTTAACAACCAGAAGTGTTTGAATATTTCTAAGTTATAATATAGGGTCACAGAGATGAATTACGCACTTTTGAATGAATGCCTATGTGCACACAGCTTTATATTTTGTCAGTAGACATGGATATCAGTGTTACAGGTATCTTTCCTTTCATATTTCATATGACAATATCTAAGTATACTCTGTTAAATACAGTGTTTATTTCATACTTGCTACTTATTTGAAATGATGTGAGACATAAACTCAGCTGACGTATTGCCTCTTGATAAATCTGATGACTATTTCAGCCTCTTCTCTGACGTGCTCATGTCTCAGGTCGTGCCACAAGCAGCAAAGTTCAGACAGCTAGAGACTCTCCGGAGTCAGAGGTGTGTTTATGACCTCAGTACCCGGCTGCATACCCCCATTTGCGAGGGTCCGACTGAGCGTGCAGGCCGTCTTCGTGACGAACCACCGCCTGCACCACAGCTCCTGTCTCTGTGAGGAGCTCCGTCTCGTGGTTCTTCTTGGCCAAACCTTCCAGGACACACTGTAAAGGGAAGGACATTAGAAAGAGGGGACACTAAATAGGCATGGTATGTGAACCTTCTAAGTTTACTTACGATCTGTGTATTGTCCTTGAATTATCTGGATTTGTCAGGCCCAGCAAAATAATGAAAGTGCCTAAGTGTGAATTTTTCTGGTACTAAGAAACTAACGCTCGGACTAAGTACAGAATTGATCAAACTTTCCTTATTTTGAGTGACACTACAACTTAGACTGGAGCTGAAAATCATCTCCTCCCTGTTAGATCACAGTGCACTTGTCCCAGAGGATAAATGTGATGACAAGTGTCCCTCGTGCTGGTATAGCAGATGTGTTTGCTAGTTTTAGAAGAAGGATTGTCTCCGTGTAAAACCCACCAGGCTGCTATCAGTTACACAGATCAGTGTTGTTGCTGGTTGTGACACTCACTTTGTCAAAGCCGGGCTCTGCTGTAGTGGTGTTGGGACTCAGCTGGTTGTGGACTCGTGGATCTGACACGGCTTTTTCCAAATCGTAATTGAAGAACAGTACATTCAGGATGACCTGCAGAACATCAAACATGCCCAACAATCCAACCATAAATATGATCCATTTGCACCACTTTAAATGAATGTGGGTGAGTGTTTACCTGAGCAATAGAAGTGGTGATTTTTGTTCCTCCTGAAGCTCCGACCACCATCTTGACTTGGTTGTGTTTGTCAAAAATAATGGTTGGGCACATAGAAGACATCGGCCTTTTCCCTTTTTAACAGAATTTCATGGTTATTTATGTTTATAAAATGGAGTGACAAGAGCACATTTGTCATAGCCTCATATCTCTGAATCAAAATGGATTTAATTTCACACATACAAGCCTTATTAAACAGCTAAGAACACAAGGACAAGAAGCTATAATCTTTAATCTACTTGACATTAAGGAGCTAATCTGTATAACAGCTTGTGGGTTTTTAGAACCGTAACATTGTATGAACATGTTGGCCATAATCTAACCTGGCCTGATGAAGTTGCTTGGTGAAGGAGGAACCCCATAGCCATTTGTGATCAGTGGGGAGCTGAAGTCATCCATCTCATTGTTGAGAAGAATCCCAGTAGAGTTTGACATGAATTTGGAGCCAAAACTGCAAGAAAAATAATGACCATTAAGATTAAGACACATGCATGAAACTGGTTATGTTCACTGATAAATTAGGAGGTCTTACAAATGGTTGATGGTGCTGGTGGCAGCTACAGCACTTCCATCTTCTGCTACTACAGAAAGGTGTGAGGTCCCATGATTCTCTGGCAGATAAAACTCGGGCTCATAGTAGCTCATATGATGCGTGGTTTCATCAGTGATCTTTTCATGGAGGATGTCGGCAAAAGAACTTGAGGTCATGTTCTGGATGAGCTTTGAGGGAGAAAGAATAAATGGAATTCAGGACCATGAACTTTTCCAAAGCATTTTGCTGAAAATTTGCTTTCATTTGTGGGTTACGGCTTTCAATCCAGGTAAATATGCTGTCAAGTTCTGGTTTTGATCAGGAACTGACCTTGTTTGTGTTAACTCTATTTCAAAGGTCCTATATTATGCTATAGTGAAGTCTGTTTATAGTCAAACAGTTCAACTATTTAATAACTTAGCATGGACTCAAATAAGCCAGCGATAATCTTTCAACTGAGCAGCCTTTTCTTTCCCGTTTCCACTGTGCCTCTTTGAATGACAGCCCTACCCACAACATCCCCACTCTGCTGACACTGTTCGCTTCTCTGAACCAATAAAACACAGAGCACAGCAGAACCAGCAGGCAGCAGAGCTGCTCATCACACCTTCCTCACATGCACAAAACTATATCAAAACATTACCACTGGTAAAAGGGTTGTATTGATGGTAAGGTCAGTTATAAAGTTGAATATTTCTAGATTAGATTAAACTTAATTGTCATTGCACAAATTGAAGAAAAAAAAATGCAAAGGAATGCAGTTAGGCATCTAACCACAAGTGCCAAAACAGCAAGTGAAAGCCGTATACATAATACCTGTAATTATAGACTGGTCATAAAGTAATAATAACAATAATAATCATCATCATCATAATAATAATAATAAAAGGCAATATAAGTGCAATATGCTGCCAAAAAGTTAATATATAAAATTATGAAATAAAACAACTATAATGTATAACATATTAACTTAATTACTACTTTAAAACTGGTATGTATCGTAACCATAATAGGAGTGTGTACAATGCAGAGGTGGGTATGCCAAGTGCAGGTTAGGATAATTTATACTGATGTACTCTGCATGTTGTGTAGACATGTGTTGCTGAGGTCAGGCACGGATGACAGCTAGAGTTGCGTTTGTGCAAAAAGATTATATTTCTTTTCTTTTTTCTCTTTTCAACACAATAAACAGCTTGTCTCACACCCTGTGCCTCGCGCTCCTCTCGACCTAAAGCAGCGACCTAAATACGTTCAAGGAAAAACACGTAAACATCTGAGGCTTTCAATGACATCCCGGAATTCTAAGTGCTCCAGATTAAGGCAGGAGAAAGACATAAAAACTAGGTTCTGAAACAACTGACCCAGAACAATGAAAAATGAACCTATAATATTAAACAAACACTCAAAACACATTGTGCGGGGTACTGTGAACAGTTATACACATAACCAGTAACAGCACATTCATATGTGATCTGACTCTAATAAATTCTGTTTCTCTCACACTTGTACAGACGAGCAGTAGTTACACAGTTAGCAGCAGCTTAGTTTCCCAGTTAGCAGCAAAGAGTGAAATTGCAGCTCTGTCCTGGCATTTTGAGTGTTGGGAGATAACGTTTGCATGTGGGAGTGAGGAGGCTGCTCAGTTGGGAGTAGAGTTTAGCAGTGAGCCGTGAGGAAAAAGCTGTTCCTGAGTCTGCTGGTCATGGATCAGAAGTTCCTGAAGTGCTTCCCAGAGGGCAGGAGGATAAACAGTGTGAGGTGGGTGAGAGGGTTCTCTGAAGATGCTCCACACTCTCTGACAACCCTTCTTGCATGTCCTCAAAGGCTGGATAGAGGAGTCCCAGTGATGTGTTAGGTGGGTTTTTATCACCTAGTCAATCAAGATATTGTTAAAGGAGGTTTACCAGGATGGGTGAGGTGTTTTTTTGTTTTTTCTTCAATGTCCTCAAGAAGAATAGGAGCTGGTGAGCCTTTGGAACAAGGCTGGCAATGTAGGTACTCCACGACAGGTCCTTTGACTTGTAGATCCCTGGGAGCTTGAAGTTACAGACATGTTCAACAGCCTCCCCATCAATGTGGATGACCATTTATGTGCCACCTCTGTTTCTCCTGAAATCCACAATGAGCTCCTTGTTCTTATTGATGTGTGAGTTATTGTCAGCTCACCACCCATCCAGGTGCTCCACTTCTTCTCCTCTGTAGGCTGACTCATTACGGATGGGCAGTCACCATGATACTGTCTGCAAACTTTGTCTCATCAGACCAGAGAATTTTATTTCTCATGGTGTGTGCCTTATGGCAAACTCCAGGCGGGCTGCCATGTGCCTCTTACTAAGGAGTGGCTTCCATCTGGACACTCTACCATACAGGCCTGATTGGTGGATTGCAGAGATGGTTGTCCTTCTGGAAGGTTCTCCTCTCCACACAAAGGAACACTGGAGTGACCACCGGCCCTTCTCCCCCCATCGTTCAGTTTAGATGGCCAGCCAGCTCTAGGAAGAGTTCTGGTGCTTCCAAACGTCTTTCAATTACGGATGATGGAGGCCAATGAGCTCACTGGAACCTTCAAAGCAGCAGACATTTTTCTGTTCCCTTCCCCAGATTTGTGCCTTGAGACAATCCTGTCTCTGACATCTACAGATAATTCCTTTGACTTCATGTTTGCTTTGTGCTCTGACATGCACCGTCGACTGTGGAACCTTATAGAGACAGGTAAGTTCATTTCCAAGTCATGTTTAAATTAATTGAATAAGTGGACACCAATTAAGCTGTAGAAACATCTATAAGTATTATGAGTGGAAACAGGACGCAACTGAGCTCAATTTTCAGCTTCATGGCAAAGGCTGCAAAAATCTATAAAAAAAAAACTTTTTTTGCACATTGTCATTATGGGATATTAGGTGTAGAGTTTTGAGGAAAAAAATACTTTAATCCATTTTGGAATAACATAAAATGTGGACAAAGTACAGTGCAGTGAATGCCCTCCAGATGCACTGTAAGTTTAGAAATATAAATGCCTACTTATGCTTGTGTTAAACCCAGCTCTTAAAAAGCCAGTATATTCCTCGTAAACATCATTATGTCACATGGTCACAGACTTAACTGGCTACTTTGAGTAATGAATATACATATAGCACATAACTGTGGTTTCCAGAAATGTAGTATGGCTACATGCAGATGGGAAGTTGTTGTGTGAAACCTTGTAGATGCATCTGCTTGTTTGTTCCAGAAAGATTTCCATACAACTAAATCACTTCTTATACTTTCCTTGGAGACTTTGGACTTACATCAGTGATGTTGAGAAATTTCGGATCTCCAAGAGCGCTTCTCTTTGCATAAGCAAAACGAAAGGCTTCCACGATGCGATGGTAGGTTAGGATCTTTTTCTCTGTGCTGGCCATACTATCTGCACTGAAGCTGTACCCTGTAGAAAAAGCATTTACAGAAACATGCAACCATCATCAGCTTTCAGTGTCAAATAACTGAGGATGGCCCCGATGAAGACCACGGAAGGAAGAGAGCTCTGCTTTGACGGGTCTAAACTTTCGGACAGGAGCGAAGAACCATGGTAAATCAGCAGGATGTAAGTTTTGGCCTGTGACAGAAATGTGAGCGAAGCTTCAACCAGTCAACTGTGTCCAATTAGAGGTAAATTGGTGAGATTAGTAATAGTGTGTGAGGCAGGAGGGCTCAGTGAGTGGGTGGCCTGTCAAAGGACAGGAAATGTTTTATGAGATTAATTATTGTTGAAGAAAGTTCCTCATCCAATCCTCAGCGGCAGATGCTGTCACAGCTCTGACATGAAGCTGAGGCAGCGAGACAGTGTCTTCACACACCAACAGTTCAGATTTTATGCTCTGTGTGACCAGCCAACAGAGGGGAAAAGTTAAAATCAGACAAATGCGAACACAGAGACGCAATCTGATGAAAATCATAAATGATGTCAGGGAGCAATGAATTGACACAACATCTTTGTGAGTTTTGCTAATAAGCCTCCAGACAGCATTCATGTTTGGATCTTAATTGCTTTAATAAAGCAAAAAATCCTTTTTATTTCCTTCAGGGTCACATTGTTTAAGTTTATAAAGTTTAAATTATAATGAAGCTTGACATTGCTTTAGTACCTTTTTGAGTCTCTAAGTCACTAAGGCATCGATTACAGAATCCGTCACTGATCAAACTGTGTGTTTTAATTTAAATTCTGAATCATGTTTGTTTCCATTTACAGAGCTCTGCTTATTTTAGGTGATATTACAAATAAAAGCCCATAGGAGTGGATTTTCTGCACTGTAGCTCAACATGTTGAGAGAGACTTCAAGGCAGCTCACAGTAAAGCACATCCTCACCCACACGTGTTTTTGGGCAGAGCATCAAGGCTTACCATTCAAGATGTTTAATATCAGCGATAGCACAGGGCCGCTAGCGGGGGCATTGGGAACAACCATGCTGTACTCCCCCACATTCACCCTCGGAGGGTTCTCATCCAAGACAGGCACATAATCCCTCAGATCCTCCATTGTGATGATGCCGCCTAAACACAGATTAACAAACACTGAATGCACACTTAAACAGAAATAGTAAAACCGCTCCCCGTTACCCTGGAAATTAGTCATGAAGCGAAGCATATATACAATTTTATGGTTCAGCTTTATGTTCTATAGTTAAAAAAAGGACAATCTGCAGAAATGGCTGACTGTACATTACAGTTTGAATTTAAAAGACAAGACTATTTTTCTGACTTTTGCACTATAAATCATGATATTAGAAGTTCAAACATATAACAGGCGAGAACCCCCACACACTCTCCTGTTACTTGTCATACGCTGTATTAGAAATGTCCTCGTTGATACAAACTGGTGGACCAAGATCACAGTCTTCTTTGATGATGTGTAATTATCATGACATTGTGACAGAGTTTATATACAGGTATGTGCCTTTGACTGCCTCCACAATGGAAATTTGAAGGCAAATAAATATGATCAAAGTGTAGATCTTGACCTTTTGAATTAATAGGTTTCACTGAAATATGCTGTTTACTATTTGGGAATTACATCCATTATAAACAAAGTAGCTTAGTTTTCATGGGCTCAAAAGGTATTTTTGACAAAGATGATGATGATGATGAAATTGCAAAAATAACCTTTTTTTTTTAAACTATGGGATGAATTTCCTTTGCAGTAAATGACTACCAGAAGTCTGGAGACCATGCACGTCACCAGACTCTGGAGTTTCTTTCCTGGAGATGCTTTGTCTTCTCTGTAGCCACCTTCAGTTGCAACTTCTTTGTGGGTCTGTCTTGTCAGCAGTAAATAAAAAGCATGCTCTATTGGGCTGAAACCACGTGACTGACTTAGCTATAGAAGAATACACCATTTGATTGCATCCCAAAAGTCTTGAGTTGATTAATCATTACGTTTAGGGCCATTATCCATCTGCAGTGTGAAGCACTGTGCAGTCCTTTGGAGCATGCAAGTGAATGTGAGCAGTATTGCCCAATACATCCCAGAAATCATCTTGCTCAGGAGCTGATTCCAAAACATAAGAGGTTGGGTTTTTTTGGGTTTGTTGTTTTTTTGGATGTTTTCTGGTAAAATTTAATCTGTGGCTGGTGATTTACACTTTTTAAGAATGTTCAGAACCATACCTAAGGTTTTTACCATCTCTTTTACAAATTTATTTTGTTTTCGGTGGCGGCCTCTATAACTTGCGACCTTTGATGTGCTTCATTTGTCTTGAAATAATAAGGGAATGAACCACACCTGGCCAATAAGCTTCTTTTCAATCAATGGTCCAAATACTTTTGAACACGTGAAAATGGAAATACATTGCTATAAATTGTTATAATTCCTAAATGGTAAATGTTATAGTTTTGTGAAACCTCTTCAGTTTAAAGTGAAACTCTACATTTTGATTACATTCAATTGTTGTTGCCCAAAGGGAGCTGGGATAGGCTCCAGCAGACCCTGCACAGGACTTAATGGGTATAGATAATGGCTGGATGGATGTATGGATGGATGGATGGATGGATGGATGGATGGATGGATGGATGGATGGATGGATGGATGGATAATTGTGTTATTTCAAATCCACTGTGGTGCTGAATAAAGGCAAAATTGTAAAAATGATATCATTGTATTAATACATGTGGACGTGCTTTGAATTCTTGCCTCACTTTGAATTTAACTGTATTATGGAGTGTGTATACTGTGAAGGTTTCTTTATGTTGTGAATTAATGAGTGAGTGGGGGGACTGATAATATCATTTATGACCTCAAAATTTATGAACTGTTTTAAATATGTAACATTATTGGAGGTGTCATATTAAACATATTTAGAGACTATATTAGAATGACTTGCATAGTGTCATAAATTCTTCACAAAAAGGTACCTGCTGCCTGGATATCGTTAACAAGATTCTGAGCCAGTTCTCCCTCATAGAAAGCGTTAGGACCCTCCTCAGCTATTGTCCGATAGGTTTCTGCCAGTTTGGGAAATCTAACAGTTTCATTCTCTTTTAGGATTTCACCATTTTCTCCACAAAACACTTCACTGAAAGAAGAGAGAAAATTACTTTTAAAATAGTAGCATGATTATGTATACAGTAAATGTTTGGGTTAAATAATGACAAAGTGATTATTGGTTGATGCCTCTCACCACAGGGTTTTGTCATTCTTGATGGTGTTCGTGTTTCTGCTTATGGCTGAAGCGAGTGCCCGACCCACTGGAAATCCATTTACTGCGAGTTCAATACTCGGCTGGAACAAGTCTCTCCAAGGCAGTTTACCATGTCGATTGTGGGCCATCTGATAGCCCCGTATCTCCCCTGGTACAGCAATGGACAAGCCTCCTACAGACCAAGAAACAGTCTTCGTTTAACCTTTTTGAAGATTTTTTTCTAAGTTGATTTTACAGCAAGTTGTATCGCTCTTGTAACTCACTCTAAATATAATGTACACACTGACATCATTCAGTTATTGCCTTCTAATACTAAAGTCAACAACAGTTTCTCTCTCCTCACTTTCCATGTGTGATAGCTTTGGTTAATCATTACCGCTCCGAGATAAATCAGTGCTGTTCCCAAACATGTTCTCTGTGGCGTTGTGTGGTGCCGTCTCTCTGGCATCAATGCTCTCAGTGGTCCCTACAGTGTCACACACGAGGAAATTACTTCAGTGGGTTTTCTTGTGTTAGTGGTTACGTAAACAATGGAGACTTCTGCAGAGAGGATGTGCATAGGAATAAAGGTTCACCAGTTGTTGCATTGTAGATGGTGAGGAAAAGCCCTCCTCCGATGCCCATACTGTGAGTATTCATTAATCCAATACATAATAATGCAGCTATAGATGCATCCACCGCAGAGCCTCCTTTCAAGAGTATGTCTCTGTAGTTAAAAAAAAAATAAAAAATTAAAGATACATAGGATAGGAAGAGGTGAAGCTATGTTTTTATAGTCAAGAGCTTAATGGGTTAGTGAGTGTCTGCAGCTCTCACCTGCCGACCTCTGAACACGGTCCAGCATCTGCTGCCACAGCTGCCTTCAGGTAGACATGCTCGCTCAGGGGCTTCCTCTTCCCAACACCAAAGAAGACACCCACAAAAGTGGCAACAGATGCCAACAGCAGTGTCGCCAGTGCAACTATTATCGACACTTTGACCATTTTTGTTTGGAAAATATATTTTTGTTGTAGTTATTCAATGTCTGATAGGACAAAATAGAAAAAAAAAGAACATACAACACTGTGAAATGGTTCCTGTAAAATAGTGAATAGAGAAACATTCAAGAACTCTAAAGACTAAATAAGCAATCAAATATAAAAAGGAGTATCATCTGAGTGCTCAGACATGGTTTCAGAAAAATCTAATTGACAGATGGCAACATGCATTAGTTGTGGCATCTCTCAAGGATGAATCCTGGGGTCTGTTTTTTTTTCCCCACAATTCACAAGTAAAATGCTATTAATTCTGTTACTGAGTGCATTTTTCACGATGCTATTTTGCAGCCTCGTGTGGATTCTGTTAAATGGTCCCTTTTTTAAACTATTCACAAGCAAGCAAACACTAAAAACAGCTAATCAGGTTTCAGAACTGTCCTGTATTAGCCAATATGACTGCAGGAAAACAAGAGACAGGAAATCCACTTTGGAGAGAAACCAAAATGGACAAAAGATTTGAATGAAAATTTCACAAGTGGGAAAATGATTTGAATGAACTTGCTTAACATGATTTCTGTAAATGATAAATCTAATATAAAATTGTTAGGGTATCAGGTAGGTAAGGACCCAAATGTAAGAGACAAAGGAAGCACAAAAGTGTGATGTATTTTGATAAAATAATTTAAAATTAAAATAAAAAAAGAATTAAAAAAAACAGAACAAAGCAAAAAGCAAAACCAAACCAAGACTAGGATGAAATACAAGCAAAAGGTTATGGTAAAACACAGAAACAGAAACCAGTAACAGAATGCAGTATGGAGGGATAAAAAGACAAAAGCATTTCCAGTTCTGTTGAACAAAATGACTCAAAAATAAGGAAATTACCATTTTGATTATTGTTGTGTGATTTACAAAATGGAACAAAAACTGAACTTTGTGTCAAGCAATTTTAGTCTGAAATCATATTTGTTTTAACTTAATACATATGATTTTAGAGAAAATTGCACTCCACTCAGTTAAATCACCATTATTTATCATTAACAAATAATTATAAATTGATCATCAAGCCAGAAAAGTTAATTAATTATGTACCATGATAACTTAACCCTCTCTTTTAAAAAACAAAAATAAAAAATAAGCATAAATACAGGTGTCACCGACAATTATTTTGTATTTTGGAATTTTGTTTTTTTTTAAATAAATTATGATGCTAAATGGGCAAGAATATTTATACACTTTAGTACAGGAATGAAACATTATTAGCTCTCCCACGTGGTCACGGCAACTATTTGGTGATATTTCTCATCACTATCTTTGTGTATGACTCAAGTGACTGGATTACATAACAGCTACTGAATACGTATACAGTCTACTATATAAAAAAAAAAAGAAAAGCTTGAACACGTAAAAACAGCCCTGCTAATCATTCGCAAATCATTGGTCAGCAGAGTTACTTATTCATGATGGAACACCTGAAAAACATTTTACGCTAGATTATATCAGGACTGTCCCTTCAGTGGTTGCAGTTGTTTCTACCAATCTGTTCTCCTTCAGGTGAAGTACTACAGGAAAACTTTGGTTATTCAAAAAATACTATACAAGTGGACTCAAACTGTCTAGTCATTTGTTCTTCTGTGACATATGAACCAGCGGACTAAGGTCACACTTGTCAGTTTTTACATTCTAAAACTACACTAGACTACTTGAACTGCCCAACTTCAGCCAAAGGATTTAAAGTCTTTGGCATAATCTTTACCAGAGATAAATAACATTAAGTATAGCATTTCTACACAGTCTTAATAGTCTTAAACTACACTATGAAAAAGGGATACTGTAACACATTGAGAATTTGATCATTCGCCGTCAACCCCAAACTTTGATAAGAGGGTTTATTCTCAGTTATCTTCCCTGTGCATCCAGTTACATCCTGCGTCCCAGTGTGATCAAATATAATGGACCAAGCAGACCAAATAAGGAAAATGATTATGATGGCCATCATGATGCATGACTCACAGTCTATTAGAAGATTATAAATTAAACAGTGGTTGCACGTAATTGTGCTGCTGTGGGCTATAGTGGCGCTTCAGCATAGTTCATTATATGTATCTGTTTTTAAGATTGTTGCATCTCAGTTTCCATAGTTATTTGTACAGATGTAGAAGTAACAATAGGTAAATGGGAACATTTTTAAGTTCATCTCAGCTTTATTTTGTCACCTAGGCTCGGTTTATAAATCTATCTCTGGGGACTAAGCCAGGCTTTTGTTGGAGTATTCCTTTGATACCTGTTTAATACTTGATTTTATATGTGATAAGTTTGAATTACGAACCAAGAGCAGAACAGGAGAGGTCTTCACTTTAAAAAAAAGAGAGAGAGAGGGAGAGAGAGAGAGAGAAATCTGTTTTTAGTGTGGTGTAATGGAAACGACTCTAGGCTACTGGGTGTCAAACATTAAACTGGGTTGAACACCCCTCTGTTGAAGTAAATGTTGACTAAGTAAAAGTATCAAGAATTTTCTGGTGCAGCAACAATACAAATGTGTCTGAGGCACTCGTGATGCCAGAGATTAGTTTTGCATATGTAAAATCTGACTGCTAAGCTGTCAGTGTATCATCCCAGCTCTGTTTTCTGCAGCTCTGTAAGACAAAAGACTGGAGGAATAAAAAAAAAAGCCTGGAGTATTTTATTTAATGCATATAAAGCCTTAGGTCTACTGTCATCCAGACTCTTTGGTTTGTCACAAAAATTAAACCAGATTATGTAACAGGAGGCTTTACTCTTCTGTGTTACTGTATACATATCACTTAACACAACAGTTGGCTGCATTTATATCTCAAAATATGAAGATCGCTTCTACAATTAAAAGTAAAGGGAAACAACACTTGAGCAACAGGTGAATCACAAATTAATAGACTGTAATGCCCCTCTCTAGCAAAGAAAAGGAGTTTTCTCTCTTACCTTGAGTCTTCTCAGGGCCTCGGGAACAGGCTGTGTCCGTCTACTACAATCTGCAGCAGCTGATAGGTGATGGGCTTATATCACCCAGCCATTAAACTTTAACCCATCCCACAATAAAACACCTAACTTGTGACACCATGGTAGAGGAAAATGCAGAGGGAGAAAGAAAGAGCAACTGAAGATGACAGTCGTTATTTTCATAGTCATCTGTACTCAGTGTTCACAAAACTTTCTGATATCTACAGAGCAATTACGGGACCACGAACTAAAGTATAAAGCTTCATGTCTGGAAGATGAAAGGTTCCCTATCTGCAGAGAAACTCAGACTTATCTGTGAAAAAAGATTAACTAGCTGCCGCTTCAGTTTGCTGCTCATTTATTTTAAATAGATGACATATGACTCTAGGAAAGGAACACTTTCACAATGTGATTTTTCACAGCTCTAACATAATGCAGCTCTACCAGAAATGCTGTTTCAATTATTTTATTTTTTTGTTTGTTTGTTTTTTGAGTTCTAAATAAGGTGGCTATACACCAAAATGAAAGCTTTTGGGTCAGTGAGGGAGAGGATCACATCTGCCACGAGAGGGAAAAAGAACAGTAAAAACAAACTGCAGGAGGACCGTGTGAGGGAGTGCAGGATGGGGCGAGAAGGCTCAGTTAAATAAAGCAGATAGGCTAATTGGTGGAGAGGAACAGGGACAGAGCAGACCTTCTCAGCTTTGACAGGAATCTCTCACCAGCGTATCCTACATTGTGGTAGGTAGAAAAAGAAATGCAGTATTTCATCCTCATTCAATTAGTTCTCGAAAGTTCAAACTCTGACCTCCGATGGCCGAAGTTCCACTTTTTAAATGCTTTTGAGGAGAAAATGAGACAGCACTCAAAAATGTAATCTGTTTCATCTCAGATGACTAGACTTGGATAAATGGTGGCCTGCATAAAATCAGAGAAAAATCCTCAGAAATGAAACAGGCAAGGTGAGCTCTTTCTGCAGCTCTTTCTGTTTGCATTTCCAAAAGCAGGCATTCAGTTTGCAATACGCTGTAATTGTAACCTCTATTCTAACTGAAAGTGATAGCACCATCCAATATGCCTCCATCTCTTTTTTCACAAATTTGTCCTCATCATTGGACTTTTTGTACCAGCTGTGACAACACCAACCCTTAATGTTTGTGTTTTCACAGCTGAAGCCCTCCAACTGTAAATTCCCCTTCTCCATCTCAAAACAAAATGAATAAAAGTACACCGTGAGACCATCACGTGACTGAACCCGTGGTGCATTAAACATTATTTCAGCATATGTGGCTGTGATATAGAGCACATGTATAGATTATTTTTTAAAAATGCATGAAGAATGTATGAAACCACAAGTCTTGCAGACCCCCAAATGAGGACAATGTGTCATATCATTGAGCTTCAGCATCAAGAGAAGATGACTGAGAAACAGAGCAGGATTTGTCCACATTAAACCTTTTTTTTTAAACTGAGTTAAAATGTGTTAATGCTACTCATGAACACTATACAACCCTGTCACATCAAGATGCCACATTCCTGCCTCTTCAATCAATTAATCACTTATTTTTTTATGCAAAAACATGATAAATAAAATACATTTATCAAAGTTGGTTTTAGCATTAGGGAACAACATGTAACCTTTTCTCTCCAGTATTTGTTTAACAGCTATTATTTACTGAACAAGAACTTTCTCAGTGTATTTAAGAATTTATTTTACAAAATGAATCCAAAAAGAAAAAGATACAGGAAGTAAGTACCACTTTACTGACTCCAAAGGATTTAAGAGAGTAAGCTGCAGCCAGGTGCTGCTAATCATCAGCCTTTGGTGAACTGATCATCAGCAAGTGTGAGAGAGAATGAATGGGGTTGTAAATGTCTCTAACAGCTTAGAGTGACAGTGATGGTCCTTTATGCAGCGTGAATAAAAAACAGAGACAGAATGAGCAGCCCAGGTGATAAAACTGTGTGTAAAAGTGTGTGCCGCTAAGTCGACACGTCCTGCAACACAGCATTTCAACATTCTCTGCGTCTGTTTGGAGGAAAATGATATGATAATGGATATGATACATGGAAGACAGCGCACCTATGGAGGAAACCAACACAGACACAGGGAGAACATGCACATGCCACACAGAAAGGCGCCAAGACCCAACTGAACCCTCTTACTGTGAAGCGTCAGTGCTAACCTCTGCATGACTATGCTGCCATATACAACACAGGAGGGGAAGGGGAGCAGCAGCTGCAGCAGGAACCAGCAACACCATGGTAGGACCTGCAGAAGAAGAGAGTGACCCCAGCAGATACACTGGTTATACTGTAGCTATTAAATGATCCAGGAATATCTTAAACTGCAATAAGAGAGACAAGGTGAAGGTGCTCAGTCCATCATGGGAGTCAATGCCGATAGCAGAGTAGAGAGGACGTCTGCTGAAAGTTGATTTCATGATAGAGGAGCCTGATGGCTAAAGGTTCTACCCTTTCAGGGCCTAAAGACCTTTGGAACAGCAGGCAAACCTGAATGTAGGGCGCAAGGATAGTATAATACTAGCATAATATGGAAATTCTGGGAACTCCACTGGATTTTGTAGTAAATTTAGTTTGAGGGTTATGGAGCCAGTGTAATTAAGGAAAAGCTGGTGAAATCTGTGTTCTCAGTTCCAGTTAGTACTCGTGCTGCAGCATTCTGGACCAGGTGAAGATTTTTGACATGACTGCTGGTACAGCGATCTTTTTACAGTAATGCAGCCTGGCGGTAACAAAGGCATGGATTCATTTCTCTGCACCGTCTTGAGTCAGGATGTTTCTGATGTTCCTAATATTATGAAAATGAAGGAAAGCTGAGTTTGCAACCTGCTTTATGAGAGTTGCGAAACAGGTCTTGATCAAACATTACAGCAACAGTCAAGCTAAATTGCATTGTATATTCTAGTACCTCCTATTTTTCCTTCCACTTCAATTAAGCCACTCGTCCAAATAAAATAAGTCATTATTGTTTACTGAGTCAAAACCAATGAGCAGGTTGCTGATGATCCATCCAATTTTCAGATGTGCAACTCCTTTCATAGACTCCAAGGAAGACAAAAAGCAGTTTTCAACTGCTGCCGTCAGCAATAATGATGCTGTCAGAGCACAAACACAAAAAGCTCTGAGGCACAGAACCGTCTAGATGAGATGTTTGAGAGAGGCTGGAGCTCGCAAAAAAAACAACAGAAAAACAAGACATTTTAATACACATTTTTCCTTGACTTTTGACAATAAATAAATAATATATATATATATTGATTCCAGTGTCAAGGAAAAAACAGGAACCTTGACAATTCAGAGAGTACAATAAAAAAAAGGCTGAAAATGCAGACAGATCCAATCACCGCCAGCTGACTTTAGCGCCAGTATGATATGAATACACCGCTCCTGTGGGATTACTCTGCTCCCCAGCACAGACTTCACTTTGGCCTAGGACATGTAAAAATCAGTCATTTGTCTTTGTGCGATGATGTAAGAGGTTGCAAGCCTCCATCCCATGGTTGTCGCGTACAAGACTGACAGTGTTTGGGGGAGGATTTAAAAGTTCAAGCGCGAGTCATCCCCATTTTTACATTTAATTTCACAATTTATCTGGGGATTATTTGCAGCTTTAGGATTCTGAAACAATCAAATCGAGCAGAAAGCAAAAAAAAAAAGTGAAACAAAATCCCAGCATGACTTTCTAAGTCCGGACATTGTGTCTCCTCCAGAAGTCCAATATACTGACTACTACTAAGTAAAAAGGAAAAAAAGACACTTTAGAAAGGCAATGAATGTCAGAAATGACTGATGATCTAAAACAGGAAAATATAAAATACAATATATACAAAAATACCAAAACAGCTGCAGGAACACCACCTTTTTAAACTGGTTTAATTGGTAACATATCAGTAATATGACTCAGCATAAATAGTTGCAAAGTCACTCTGACAAAAGGGGGAGTATGTCAGAGTTTAACTTTACAACGCAAAAGAGTTCAGTGACTTAGGAGCAGCATTTATCAAAAATTAAATGATTAAGGATTTTTGGATTGGTCATCTACATATTCTTTTTTTAAATAATAGATAAAAAAAAAATACACAATTCTGCGCTGAAAAACCATGCGTGAAGTCGATATAAGATTCATTTGAAAGAGGAAATATTGCGGAGAGAAAAATAAAATGGTCTTTGCTTGAATGTATTCAGCTTGTTTGAAGTGACGACTAAATCAAAACTCATAGCACATAAGGTTACTGTCACATCGTTTTAGGACCCCGAGTCTCCAGATCTGTCCATCAGTGAGCCCTTCAAATCTTCAGGACACTGTGACATCACAGACACGGATCAAAGTAAAATTATTCAACTTTCCCAAGTTTGTCTCATCCTGACTTTGCATAAAGCTGCAACACTGATATCAAAAGAGGCACGCCCCTGTGTGGGAGAGGAGTGAGCAGGAGTAGAGGAGTGGCTCATTCAGCCTCACCAAACCATCTGTACTAAACACAGCTTTAAAGGAATAGTTGAAATAGAGACTTTTGTAATGTATCCTTGTGATATTCTTACCAAAGCTTTTTTTTTCTACAATGTATAATATTGTAATACAATGTTAATTTCTGTCTCAATGTTGTAGTTTTTTCTCAGACACCTGTCTTAGATTGATGAATACCCTATTTTACTGTCTGGACAGTGACATGTCAGGTTTCTCTGCCATATTTGCATGCAGGTGACCCAGAACGACAAACCAACTCATTCAGTGATGTTAACCCGCATCCAGTACTTGCATGCTACATGTAGATACATGCAGATTCCTGGAAAACATTTATTTTTTTCAATTTATTTGCCGTGTTCTCTGTTTTGCTTCCAAACCTGCACTTGAATTGTGTTCTAGCTGCACTCATCTGAATGCTGCTTTAGGTGCACTTGCTTATAATTTACTACATTACTGTGGTTTGATTGCATTCCTCAGTTGTAAGTCACTTTGGATAAAAGCGTCAGCTGGTAAATGTAATGTAATTTGCAGTGCACTAGTGAATGTGAAGCACATCAGAATGGAATTCTAGGGAGGTATACTCTGTAATGACATGATTTGGGGGGGGGTTGGGGCTGTATGTGTTGCTATCCCAACAAAAACCTTCTCAAATAAAGCCTTACTTTATTCAGCAAGATATTGCCAAACTCCACTTAGCCCCATATTCAGTTTGATTCAGTAATATTAATTTAGCGTCTATTACAACACAAGTTGTCTCTGGGTGCGTCCCAGACACCCAGAGCATCATATACCAACAACATGGCTCTATAATAAAGAAGCGAAGGTGCGCTCACAGAAATATTTCAGCCTAACTTTAAGATTTATGTATTTCAATTGCATATAAAATGTCCATCCATTTGAAATGTAACATAAAATGGCCAATAAAAGTATACACTTATGCACTGGTTCTTATATTTATTCATGAGAAAAATATAAATCTCTCATTATGTATTTAAAAAGTGTTCGGTTTTTGCTATTATTACATAAATCTCATTCCTAATTGTCTAATCTATATTTGACTGACAAATATGCATCACATTAAGTTAATTAGACTTTTTAAGACTGCAGGGGATTAAATATGCAATTGAAATGCATATTTCTAAAAATTAGGCTGAAATATTTATGTGGGGAATAAACAGATGTTAGATAAATAAACCCCAAAAAGGCACAAATGCACAAATAATTTTCAACACTGATATCTCATAGGGTTGAAATTATTTGTCTGTCTATTTATCTGTCTGGATGGCTGGATGGCTGTCTACAACCGATACAACTGGTGTTTGTGATATATGGGGTCAGGTCACAATCAACAATCAACAGTCTCCTGCGACTCTCACGACTCTCACTTCCAAGCGAGAGCGAATCTGGACGTGATTGGCTGAGAGGAAGACCAGCTCTGAGTGGAGGCAAAGGGATGCCAGAGTGCTCAGGCAGTGCATGCAAGGATGCAGGCAGGGCACGTCGGCGGGACATTGTATACTGAAACACTGTTTTGTGCACGTCGACACATCTCGGGGCAAGTTGAGTGTAATGTTTTGGCTGCGTGCTGCACAAGCCCCCTCATCTCCGCCAGTGCCGACACATCCTCTCAGGAGTGATGGGCTCTAAGTTAACCAGGCAGAGAAGTCTCGATTTTGAGAGCAAATTGTCACACAGGAGGCGCCAGAGAAATGATGTTCCAGGAGACAGCGAGCGAAGTGGAGGCAGGGGCGGCGGAGACTTCATGTTTACTTCCCTGATGATTAAGTCCGACAAGCTGCCAGGGATGCTGCGGAAAAGCAACCAGAGCCCGTATGTCAGACGGGTGGCTTGGGTCCGCGACATCCAGAGGCTTCTCCGGGAGCAGAAGATGGAGCAAGCAGGTGAAGTGCTCAAACTGCTCAGAAAGGTAAGACAGCCACACCAGCTGCTGACGGTGGCCAGACTGGAAACTTTGTGATTAAAGTGAGTTTTAATTTAATGTGTTTTAATTGAGGCTGTAGATGAAGCACTTTCTTCCTTTTTTTTTCTTTTTTGAGAAAGTAAAATATGTTAATAGATTTAGAACAGGTTACCTAGACTTATCTAGTTTTTTGTAGTTCTTTTTTTCTTTTTTCTTTTTTTTTTTGGGGGGGGGGGGGGGGGGGGTTTACCCTTCATTTCTCCCCAAATTCCACTGTCCTTTCCCCCGTAAAACGTAGGCCACCTCGTTCCACACAA
>JBAMYA010000004.1:9517572-9558059 GCA_037176975.1 Arrhamphus sclerolepis | reverse complement strand
AGGGCGGTGCTATGGAAACCAAATGAGCAGGGGTGGATTTCCCCCCTCCACCTCCCTCCAAAAAAAAAAAAACCGCGCTGTAGTCATGTAATTTACACAACTCCTCCAACCCCCAGGCTTTGTTCAGTTCCTCCAGTATTACTACCAGAGCGGCTGCTTATACAGGCTACGCGCTTTGGGAGAGAGGAATCAGCTGGACCTCACAGTGGGTGAGTAGTAAGCTATTTCTGGCGGTTGTCATTTTAATCGTTTGAACTCTTCAGCCCTCTGCAAAACCATGTCTGGAAAAAATGGGGTAAAGGTGAGGAGTGGAAACAGCTGTGGACATCGTTGTGTTGGGATGCAGATGTCAGGTAACTCGAGTAAGGCCTCGTTGTGCTGGCCTTTGAAAGCCACTTCTAATGCCAAACAGCGGGGACAGCTGACTTACCAGCACATCCGTCACTTGTGTAGTATTTCCCGTCATCTGTCACTCATTGTTGCTTTGTGTCTGTGCAGAGGGATTCCAGTCCTGGATGTGGAGAGGTCTCACATTTCTGTTGCCTTTCCTCTTTTTTGGCCACGTGAGTCAGTCCTCTTACTTTTCTATTGGTTTACAACAATTTTTTTTTTTCCAGGAACGACACATTATTCCAGTATTTTAAAAGCGAGGGGATATTGCTCAAAACTACGATATGCAAACTCACGAGGCAGTGTCACAGCGCATTTTGCATCTACATTTGTATGAAGCACATTGTAAAGATAAAGTTGTTTCCTGGAGAAGGGCAAAGATCAGAGTGTCATGTTTGTTCCACCAGAGTGCGCAGACACATTGTGAAAGTTAATTTCCCTCCTATATTTGCAGTTTTGGCAGCTGTACAACTCAGTGACTCTGTTCCGCTTGGCAGGACATGAGGACTGTAAGGAGTGGCAGGTAAGGATCACATTCACAGACCCAGCCGTTAAACGTTACAAGTTATGTTAAGGATTTAAAAAAAAAAAAAAAAAGGTTAGGGTCAAAGAAAACTGTTTGAAAAGCTTTTGTACAAATTTTGTTCTCTACATGGAAGTAAGTCGCCAACTCATTTGGAGTTCTATCAATTGGATATTTAAAAATAACCCGTGGAGGTTTTGGTGCTACGGTGTTCACGTGTTGTGTGCAGCAGAAAACCAAGTGCTTCATGAGAAAAATGAATCACTCTTGCGTCCCAGCATATTTTGATGACTCACACTAAACACCCATACAACTGTAGCCGGCCTAAAAAGAAACTTCACGGGGTAATTCTTAATTAGAAAACAAATTATTTCAGAAGTTTCTTGATTCAGGATTATACAGCACCCAGAACAGTATACAGTTGATTGATCTCAAATGAACAAAAGAGCATTTGGTTGGTTGAAATATGAAGCTCGAGGTGAAAATGTGTGCTGTCTGTGTGTACCATGTGATGTATGGGGGGGGGTTAAAGCTGCTGGAGAACATGGTAGATATTTTCAAAAATGCTAAAAAATGAGCAATAGAGCCATAATTGAGATGTATTAAAAGAGGCGTTCTCTCCTTTCAGGTATTCATGCTGGCACTGACATTTCTCGTCCTCTTCCTGGGAAACTTCCTCACCACATTAAAAGTCGTCCGCCAAAAAATTCAGAAAAACCCGGAAAACGTGCAAAAGAGTGACTGAGAATAACTTTGGTGAAACATCTCTAATCCTTCAAATGGACGGTAATGTTGAAGCAAATGCACACCACCACACGGGAAGGAGCCGACACCGCCGTTTCCACTCGGGCTTTTATGGTATCAGCGTCCAGCCAAAGTATCTGGCAAACGTGCGCTTCCTGTCCAATGGCTTAATGTTGCTGTAAGGCAAACAAAAAAAAAACAGTGCAGATGTTCACCTAATAAGATGAACGTTTTCCTGCTTCATCGTGTGTGTGTGTGTGTGTGTGTGTATAAAATGTTACTTGGTGTTTGTGCCAGTGCATGGGTATCAAAGAGCCTTTGTTAAGATCATATGCAACTAAATGAGGGGGGGGGGGTCGGGAAGCAGAATAGAAAAGTTTGCCTTTCAAGACCTAACGTCTGTCATGTGCATACTTCTGTGAAGTAGTATTTGTCAAACTGGCTCTGGCTCGTGTTCACTCATGTTCACTTTGGCACTGCACTTCATTTCCTGAACTTCCCAATTCTTTTGTTGTTGTTTTTTTCTCCTCTCCCTCGTTAACTTATCCAGTATTTCCGCCAAAGTTTTTGGTCCCAGAAATGACACAACTTTAAAAGCATAAGCCCACACTTGACTGCCCATGATTAAATTCAGATTAAGGGATAAACAAAAAAAAAGCTCTTCTTTGTCTTTATCATCTGAAGCAGCTGTGTTTTTACTAATGTCCCTTTTTTTGTTTGTTTGTTTTAAGCAATGGGGCTACGAGTAAATTCAAATATTTCTCACTTTGAGCATAATGTCTTAACCAGAGTCATCAGTGAAATCACAAGAAGTTGCACATAAAAACTATCTTAGTAACACATTAACACATCTTAACGGTTAATCATGTTTCACTAAAGGTCTTTTGGAAGACTTTACGATTAAAAACAAACACAGTTCAGATTTATTGAACCACTTTAGGTCTTTGTGGAGTTTTTGGAATTTTCATTGTGGTATGATGTAGAGATGATGAATGCTGCTATCGGCACTGAGCGTCACACAGCTGGAAGTGCTGGAACATTCGTATTTATGATCGAATCTCTCTGGTTCACTGTACTTGTTTCACTCGTCTCACGCATTTGCTCTCAAGGCTCAGGTGTGTGTGTAATGCCTTATTTCTCCGTCACGGAAAAATGAAAATTCCCTCTTAAATTTTTCAGTAGCATTACACTCACGTTGATTCTTGCAAATGCAGCCACGTTCCTTCGAAACATGACTGCACTTGGCCGTCACTTTTATTAAGGGAAAGTTGAAAGCACGTTAGTCACAGATCAAAATGTTACATTTCACATGAAAGCTGCCAGAATGCACAAAACAACATGATGTCCTCATTTTCATGACTCGGCTGTTTTTTTGTTTTGTTTTGTTTGTTTTTTTTTAAAGACTATCAGGTGCCTCCAGTGTGGCCAGTAACAGGACGGTTGCCAGTGTCTCAACCTGAGAACATCATTGTAAAGAAAATATTGGCCGGCTCATTAAAAACAACTGTTATGCAAATCTGTCGTGTGCTCTCACATTTCTATTTATTTTGATGTTGGAAAAATGAAATGTTTTGTTGCAACTGTCGCCGTGACAAAATTGTGTATATTCACCTCTAGTCGGCGCTGTTTGCAAAGCAAAGAGCTCTCCTGCAGGCTGCAGGGCCCATAACTGCTCACAATGCTGTTTTGTTGTTGGAAATTAACAAAATCCGACTTGTTTCTGACTTTTTAAAGCTGCATTAACATTTCAAAATGCATTTCAACATGTTTTCTCTAGCATTTTTTTTTCCTTCTTCCAGCAGATGAATAAAACCCATGTCGACAATTTAAGAACTAAATGTACAAACTCAATAAATATATTTCAATTAAATGATAAAAACTCTTTTTTTTTTTCATAAGACAAGCAGTAACATGCTGTAGTTCAGAAAAAATATAAAAACCTTGTCTTTAAAAAAGTGCAAGTTGTATTCCACTTTCAAAAAAAGTAATTGCAACTTGCAGAACAGTCTTTCCTGTTGCAGCATTAGTCTTTTTTTCTTCTTTTTTCAGCCTTGAAGGAATAATTTCTAGTTGTTCAAGAGGACTGATGTGTCCAGGGGCTGATGATTATTTCCTGATCCAGTTGTCTTCACGTTTAGGACACCGAGCATGTCTTCGGATCACTTCTGGCAGTCACCTGCAGGGGAGCAGGATCCTGGGAGCCTCTGTCCTTTTGTACCTTCACAAAACGACACATTTCTTCTTCCTCTTGTGGTTCCTCTGTTTTTTACTGAAGGCCAAAGCCCTTTTCGTTGCCTCCCTGAAAACGTCCTCCACATTCTCTTGATATTTGGCCGAACACTCGAGGTAGAGCTCTGCATTCATCTGCTGGCGGGTCTCCTCGCCCTGCACCCACACCGACAAAACATTAGACTGTGTGACTGAGACAATAAATGTCAAGGCGTGAAGAACGATGTGCACTCGTTTGAGACCTGATGTTAACGCTGGCAAATGTGGTTGTACTGGTTGGAGTGGTTCCTCTTTATATTGCAGTTTACCTCCTGCATAACGTTTGGGTTTTGTAGATTAGCAAACGTCTGCACACTCGCTGTCTTCTTACCTGTGTATAAGTGACGTGAGCCTGATTCATGGCCTTAAGCTTCCTTGTACACTCTTTGTCCTTTCTGAGGTCAGTCTTGCAGCCAATCAGGATCACCGGTATATCCCGACAGAAGTGCTTCACCTCTGGGTACCACTGGGTAAACAAAATGTGATTTAGTAGGCTCTTAAATAAATAAATAAATAAATAAATGTTCCTGCGCTGCAAGATTGAATTATCAGAGAGCAGTTCTTCCTGTTTGTTTTCGCCACACTGAATAGTACAGTTGATGATCAATGTCCATTGCACTTCAATCTCTGTTAATCGTCGCTAAAAGAATGCAGCCAACGGCACGATACTGGACTTAATAAATCATTAACAAACTTAACTTGAAGAGTAAACCTGAAACTCCGCTTAAATACACAAACCCTTCTTTATCACACGTACTACTTGACACAATAATGTGTTCCGTGGGTGAATACCTTTATCAGGACATTCTCAAAGCTGGTGGGGTTGGTGACATCAAAGCAGACCAGAATCAAATTGGCCTCTTGGTATGAAAGTGGCCTCAGTCTGTCATAGTCATCCTGTCCTGAAGGAACAAAAAACATGTTGTGATAGATGGCAGTAAGAACATGCCCACAGATGACAAACCTTGTGTATAAATGAACAGCTGAGCTAAGAAGAAAAAAAAAAAGAAGCAACCATTCTGTCCTGGATGCAACAGACTGAACGTAAAGATATAATATGACAGCACTGACAGAGCCACTTGTAGACCCGCTTAACCACATCCTGACTTCAGCTTCCTCCTCTGCTGATGTGAGACAACCTGCTGCGCGCATACAAAAGATAAGTTCCAGCGCAGACTCTCTCTCGGCTTATTTTTGAAAATTAAACGACTCTGTTAAATGAACGCAGAAGTGTCCCAGCAGGTGGATCAAATGTCCATCTTGTGTCAAGCTGAGTCACTTTCAAACCACTACCTCATTTTAAGTTCCTTTGATATCGAGCTGCATATAAAGCCCCTTCATGCCAGCTCTGCCTGCGTAGTTCAGCAACAAGGAAAACTAACAAATGGGCCCATATCTGACAAGTCAAACCAGACTTTCCAGAAAACCTTTGAAAAGACATGATCCATTTGGGTTATGAAATAAAATAATACAAAACCAGAAGTCCTGTTGTTATGAATTATGAAAATACAGTTTAGAGTACACATTCAGCACATTATATTAAGAGAAATATAAGAATTGTACTTGATTTAGGTTTTTGAATGTTTTTTTTTTATCATTTATGAATTTATCTGAGAAAAGGGCTCTTACACTACATTTGCTAGTACTGTTTGTTCAATAGTAGTTACTAACTTATAAAATAGTTCTTGAAATGTGATGATGATGATGATGCGCTGATATAAACATCAGTCTTTATCACTTCCCCTGCGTCCCCGAGTGTCAGAATGATGATGAATTAATTAACGGGGTCAGAGGTTCTCAGAACGATGTATAATTTTAAGATTGTTTGCTCTCCATGAAATCATTTCATTACCGACCTCTGACTCTGTATGTGTGCTGTTTATTTGTGCAATTTGGACATGCTGTCTGGCCACTGGACTCGCTCCAAACCCAGCTGGCCTTTTATGTAACGCAGAATGTGTTGCAGTCAGACTCAAAAGTGCACCGTGAATATCAAACAGGGAGAGGATGTTCATCTTACCGGCCGTGTCATATAAGTTGAGCTTTATCTCTTTTCCTCCGAGGGAGATGGCCGTGACGTACTTTTCGAACACTGATGGTGCATATTTCTGTTTTAGACACACAAAAGAAAGGTCTCAGTTTCATCACACAGTCCTGTAGTTTTGTATCTCTATATAACGTATTTCTAGCTGCTTATGGAGACAAATGTACCCGAAAGAACTTTTTAATTTTATGCAGATGTGTAAATCAAAAATGGGTTGGGATTATTTTTATTTTTAAATCTTTTATGCAGTTATGGACAGAAATCAGGACAAGTGATAAATTTAGACGTGAAGTTATATGGCAGCGCTCCTTACCTCTGGAAAATCACCTTTGGCATAAACCATCAGAAGAGATGTTTTTCCACAGCCTCCATCTCCCACAATCACAATTTTAAGTTCCTCTCCATTTGTTGTGGTACTATTACCAGTCCTGGCACCATTTTGTGTCATTTTTGCCTCCAAACACGTCAAACAGGTGCCAAATAAGTCAAGGCAGAAGATGCTCGCTCCGGATTTATGTCAGATACATGACAAAGCCTGATGAATCTACATTTGGAACAGCTGAGATGATTTGCAGGCAGTGTCGAGGCAGAGGAACAGACGAGCCTCATGTTTTACCAGGTAGCTCACCACTTCCTGTTCCTGTCGTTCACGCGCTCTCCAACTGAACCTCTGCGCTTCTCTTCTGTCCCAGCATGCTGTTCAACTGAGAGGCTGCAGCTGAGGTGCACATGTGAAGCTGCTGAGTCTGGCTGCTCCCGCTTCCTCTTTCGCCTGAGTTTGCTCATTTCACACGTTGGGTGTGTACTCCCATTGACGTACTGCCTCCACTGACTGCGTGTGTGTGCGTGTGAGGGAAGGAGGAAGAATGGGAGATAAAACTCAGCTTTTCTTTTTCATACTACAGCAGAGCCAGAGGGTTTTTTTATATCATCACTGCAGGATGACTTCTTATCTGGGATGACATGAGTATGACTCGAAATGACTATAGACCCATGTATGGAGCTAATCTGACAACCTCCTCAGTTACTGGGTATTCTGTTTTGATTTAATCTCAATGAATCATGGAAATGGTTTTATATAGTGCAAAAAACAAACAAACATTGCTGTATTGTCTTAATTTAGAAGTAAAGACTCAGGAGTCATGAAACCACTTCACGTTCTCAATATTTAAAGGAGCTGAAAAGAAAATCAAACACCCAATAATGGATGTTTTCAGATTATATTCAAATATTGGTATGTTACTTTTAAAGATGCTTTCTACTCATATGGTCAGTTTGAATCCTCAGAAAGTGCTTTGTAAACTGTGCACCAGGACCAGCTGTGACTTTACAGCAACATTATAATAACCCTTTGGAGATTAGACGATTATTAAACTGAATGAGTTGATCTTTTGCAGCATGAAGTTGAATGAATCAACAAAATGAAAAGGCTGCAAAGAAGATAATATTCAGAGGAGCAGTACGACACCCCCCTTGGACACAACGAGAAGCTGCTCCGAGACAGAAATATCTCAGGAGTATTTTGCCTGGATTAGCTTTCTGATCATTACTGAATGTTAAAAACTACAGTGAAACACTGAGTCAGCTGCAGAGTGTCTGCTAAAGATACAAATATCTAAACAAACAGGCTCATACATTTGCTTCCATTTCTTTTGATTCACAATTCCTTCACAAAGGATGGTTTGGGAATATGTTTTGAACAGATGGCTGCTGATTACAGATAGCTACAATCGGCTCAGTTACAGTGTTTATGGAGGGAGCAGATTATAGGGAAGAGGCACAGCTTATCGCAACAGCTACACTAAACGTTGCATTTGGTCTGGAGCGTTTTCTCATAAAGGATCATCAACTCAAACTGAGGTAGGCTACATAGTCAAACCTGAAGGTTTAATGTCGTAAAACAATACTGTTAATTGAAGAAGCTGTCCCTTTAAGGAAAAAAAAAGATGACACCCTTTAATGTGTCTTTTCTTGAAAACCATCTTTGAGGCATTTTCTTTGCTGTATCCATCTAACTCCAACAGCAAAACCATCACATAATTTGTCTGTATTGAAAACTTTACATTATATGTCTTAAATATACAATACTATATAAAAGGCTGTTTTAAGTTTAGGCCTCAAAATACAACAACCTGCTTCAGGTTTCATGAGGGGAAAAACAAAGAACAAAAACCAGTGTACAGTCTATTTATTAAAAACAAAAAGTAAAAATCTCAAACACAGACATGTCATTATGATACCAAGTTAAAAAAAATATAGTAAATCACAAGTCTTACTCTGGAATATTACAATAACACATGCAAATATTTAAGATCTAGTAAAACGAAAAGCCAGTGCTTAGAATAAATACAATACCACCAATCTGAGAGGGGACAATCCTTGGAAAAGCAACTGTACTCATACACAAAAGACACAAAGCTCCGCTGATGCCTGAATTCATTCAGTGAGCAATCCATAAGGATTTAAAAAAAAAAAGTGCTTGCTTGACTTACAGAGTGAAACTGGAAACATCACATATGAATAAAGATAGCCTGTAACGGATATCAAATGTGTCCTACAGAGCATCCACACGCACACAGCCTTTTATCATCAACAAAGAACAATTGTTAAAATATTTTTTCTCCGTGAACAGAGAGGCAGCTGTCCTGCAGCAGAGGTCAGTCTGTGGAATATTCCAGTCTGGCAGCGGTAGAGCTGAGCGGAGCAACCCACCGGGGAGGGTTTTTTTTTTCTTCCTCCTCCCCCACTAAAGGCCTATAAATAACCTCATTGGTGGATTGACCGTAAATCAGTGGAATAAAGCGATATTTTTCCACCTCTTCTCTCACACATAAAAAAAAATTAACTTTGAAACCATCGCAGGGTTGGTAGGACAACAGACACGCCTAGAGAAATGAATGTCAGCAGCCTCGTGACCTGGCTGGTTGGAGTGGAGAACAAGAAAAACAGGCCTCCGACACAAATCCTGTGTCGCAAGTCAGTAGCAGCTTTTATAAAGGCTCTTTCTAGATCCTGAAACGCACTAAATGCATGCTCACGTCGAAAGGGAATGCGTGACAGGCACTTGGAGGTACACACAGGGACCCCTCCCACACAATTTTAATTCCTTTCACCGAAAATAAACACTCGGGATCCCATCCTATGTGTTTGCTCTGTCTGATCTACTCGGTGTTGGTTGATTTTTAACCGTCGGTCTCGAAGCAGAAAGAGAGAGCACGTACAGAAAGCCGAAGCACCCTTCACCCAGATAAAACACACGAGGACTGCAGATGAGGATTCCTGTTGACCTTATATGGCGGTGAGGGGGGGCGGGGTGCACTAGCGCTCGCGAGCTCTCTTGGCAACGGTCCAGGGCTTTCGGGTTAATGGCGTTGCCAGGACGAGTCAGCCGAGCAACCGGCAGCCTGAATACTCGGCTGTATTCAACGACGGCACGTCGTTGTTATCCCCCTTTTCTTTGTTACAAAAAAAAAACGAAAAAAAAAAACATGCACCATTTCGAGTGAAATAATCCCCCGTTACGGTGGTTGTATTAAATTCCCGCTGAATGTTGATGCAACACCGAGTAAGGTCCTCTGACAAAAAGGCGCTCTGCCGAGCAGCCTCACCCATTTATGGCGCAGTAACATTTTACAGCACACTGCTCTCTTTGTCTGTGCAGAAGCCATTTTGAGACAGAGAACAGAAGAAACACTGAGCGAGTAAAAGCCTACTTACCACCTAAAGGTTTCTTTGGATAAAAGGGAGGCAGTGAAAAACACCAGATTTGTCCCCATATGATTCCTTTTGCTCGTTTAAGACTTGGATTACATGTTTTGAATATCAACTGTAAGTTTATTAAATCAAACTGTGGCTTACTGTGTGTATATATATATATATAATATAAATGTATATAATTTACAAGAGCCAGCTTATTTTTGTCAGTAGCATTAATGTATGTCCTCTATAAGAATAGTAACATGTTGATAAATTGCCAAATGAAGTGAAATATCTCAAGTTACATTACCTTTTAAAATATTTCCTTGCAGTTTTATAAGATGTAGCTCAGTTAGAAATGTCGAAATGGACGAGATTATACTCGACTGCAATCCTGTCTTGAAGAAGAGAGAGGAGATGGTTTGCATATTGCCCACACAGATGATGCTTGAAGATGCATATTCGCTGGCTGAGAGAGTATGCTACTGATCAAAAAAAAAAAGTTTTGAAAAGAGCTCTATCTGTCGAGCTAATGGATCCTTTCCTTTTCAGGAGACGCTTTCCCACCCCTTATTAAAGCCATTATTAAAGGATCCGAAGATGGAGCTGAAAACAGTCCTCCTGCCCCTGCGTTTAGGCCTGTTAACTGAATTTCAAGAGCTGAGGTAAATATTTTCACCATGAAAGTTCTCCCTCCATCTGTTTCCTCTTAAGATTTTTCTGTTTCTTTCACTTGAAGCGGTGGGCATCGTTTTTTTTTTTTTTTAAATCCTCCTGAATTGGCTTCTTTAAATACTTAAATATGCCCTTGAAGCAAGGTCAAATCGACGTTTACACTTTGGACGCATTTGGCTCTTAAATGGCGAGGGGACAGCACGAACCTAATCGTGCTTGACGTTGTCTCCACGGTTGCAGAACAGGACACGAGACGAGACATCTTGCTGTTGTGAAAGGAAAGTGTTAGAAGTCGTTAATCAAAGCAAATGTTTGATGAGTAAACAATTAAAAAAATACAAGAAGCACAATAAACTTAAAAAAAGGACATGAGTTATTCATGGCCTGCTTATGTGCAGTGGTATACAACCTGTATGTTCAAATGTCAGCATGCAATAAACAATAAAGTTTCACAGAATACCACTTTTGACCAAATTGATAACTCAATGGATAAGTTGACAGAAAATAATTTTAATAACAATAACTGCATGCCTCACATTTTACATTACTCAGCTGTCAAAAATGATTGTAAAAGAATTTAACTTACTCATTGCAACTCATTTCCTACAAGGCCATAAGTGCAATGCAAACATTTTGTCACTGTGTTTTTTTCTGTCATTTAATATCTCCAAAGACATATAGCTGTTTATTCACATCATTTTGGTTTCTCTTTTTTTTTTTTTTACTCAAGAAATATAAATACTATTATATGGGTGTGCCATGACCTAGTTAAGACAAAGATGGATTCCAGGCAAGAGGAAAAAGGCTCAAAATGTCACAGGGTATTACATCCAGTACATTCTCTCTCTTCCATCTTCTCCATCCTTTAAAGGGAAGCAATCATAGTTTTATCATAGTCCGTAAAGAGGTGAGGAAATCAAGTGTAAGATCCCTTTTGGAACAAAGGAAACCCATATAGGCCATTGAGTCCTGTTTAAGGAAAATGGCTGCCGAGAGCGCTCAGCCCCCTCTGCTGCTCTCTGTTGAAGGACTCCTGAGCCGTGCCTCTAATAGCAGACGGTTCCACCGCTGCTGCGCTCTGATTGGCCCGCCGAGCCGCTGCCGTTAACCAGCCAATTGCCCGAGCACTGCAAAACAACAGGCAATGTCACACAAAACCCAGTTTGCTTGACAACAAGCGCTTCGTTCCAACAATTGGGGCAAAAAAAAAAAAAGAAAGAAAAATAACGCGGGTTTACGCGGTTAAAACTCCAACCTCACGATAGTTAAAAACATAAGAATAAAAAAAAGACCTGCAATAAGCAGTTCGGAGCTACTTTGTTCGTCTAGGCGTAACAATGTAACTAAACTGCCGCATTCCAACAGTTACAAACGTTAGACATCCTGTTAAATTTATCTGATAACCAACCGGATGTCGCATTTAAACCGTATCCCTTCGCTATACGTTTCGCATTAGTCAACTATGCGTCCATTGGCATCGAATAGTCTCCATTTTTGTGTTTTAAAATACGTCCGGATACGTCTGCATTTAAAAGCTCGCCACCAAATCTGCCTTAATAGCCCTCAGAGGCAGTTAAGAAGATATCCCCTCTGTGTCTGTCTACTGTTTGCCTGTTAAGTAAATGTAATCGGCAGATTCCACACGCAATAATTCAGAGGGTTGTAGACTCTGAACATTGACCGGCTATAGAATGAGCAAATATAAGAATAAAAAAAAGTCACTACATAAGCCGTTGGAAACATTTGTTTTTTTTTTTATACATGCCGATTATATCTTTAAAATGCCTGTGGACATAGAGGCTGCTTTGTAACGAAAGTGCGACGAGCGTAGGGGTGGGCAAGCTTAGCCGTGTATTGTGGAGAGACAGCAGCTAGAGACCAGAGGCACACAATATGTGCGGGCTCTCGCCGAAAAGGAGGCAGTATTCTTCAAGCTAAACCATGTAATGTACACGGCGAAAGGAAAGCGATTTCATCTTTTCGTCAATTAAAAAAAAATATCACTCGATCGGACGAACCATGTCCAAGCCAGCGGAGAGGAACAGATTGAACGAAGACCATGGCAGAAAGCAGAGTTCAAGTAAGCTTGTTCTTTTTTCCTCTTTCTCCAGCCTTCCTAATGCCTTGTTTTTCCGTGAGTGGGATACACGCTAGATACAATTTTTTTTATACCCCTCGCAGGGGTTCCTCACCACCGCCAAAGTCATGCATGTGTACCGTTCGGCTGTTTAAAAGTGTCGGGGGGCTGGTGAGGGGACCGTGTTCGGCGCTGCCTCCCGATAACGCTGGCTCTTCTCTCCTCGGTGCTGGCTGTCGTTTCAGGCTTGGCGAACGGCATGGACAGTCATCCCGTCTGCGGCTCGGCGGAGAAGCGGAGTCACCACTGGAGAAGTTACAAGTTGATAATCGACCCGGCGCTGAAGAAGGGCTCGCACAAACTGTATCGCTACGATGGACAGACTTTCAGCATGCCCGTAAGTGCCCCGTTTTTGACGCGGCGAAGCGGCTACAATAGTAACCGAGTCGCCGACCTCCATGATAGGTTACACTGTAGCTGTGCTGCCGTGGACCTCCCCGAGCAACTTCAGCATCGGGTCGGACGTTTTAAATTTTGCACAATGCCTCCGGTTTGTGCAGAGCTACTTTGCAACAAGTTAGTAGTGTGCGAAGTTGTGAATGGGATGGATAACAGGATTGTGTGTATGTGTGTGTGTGTGTCTGTTCTCCAACAGAACCCCGGGATACCACCGATCGACATCGTCCGAGACCCGAGGATCGGTCGTCTCTGGACCAAATACAAGGAGACCGACCTCCCGGTGCCCAAGTTTAAGGTACCAGAAGCAGAACAGCACACTTCTTGTGGGACAGAGGTGCTGTCAGAAGTTGCAGACACACCCCCCTCTCTGTCATCTTTTGGGATGTGGAGTGAACGTCTGGTTTTCTCGGGTCGTTGATTTTAGACGTGCTTTTATTTCTGGACTTTTATCGTCTAATCCAGCAGATCCACGCGACTCTTCTCTTGCACTGTTATTTTCTTATCTCAGCCGTTAGCAGTGACTCCACATGGTGCAACATTAACCCGACAGCACTTCTCATTAACTCCTGCCGTTCTCGTCCCAGATCGATGACTGTTACATCGGCCCTGTACCCCCAAAGGAGGTGACGTTCGCCCGACTGAACGACAACATCAGGGAAGGCTTTCTTACCGACATGTGCAAGAAGTTCGGAGATATCGAGGAGGTCGAGATCCTGTACAATCCGAAAAACAAAAAGCACCTGGGGATAGCCAAAGTTGTTTTTGAAACCGTGAAGTCGGCCAAGGTGGCCGTTCAGTCGCTCCACAACACGTCTGTGATGGGAAACATCATCCACGTGGAGCTGGACCCGAAAGGTAAACAGTGGCTCCTTCATTCAGACTGCATGCATCCAGTGACAGATCAGTGTGCTGATAGTACAGGATTGTCAGTGTTTACATGTCATTGTTTTGAAATATGAGAGTGACAGCAGTCACGTGGTCCAATTATATGGTTACCTGGTAACATAATTAAATTTCATTGAAAATGAATCTACTCCCACAAGGCCAGAGCTGAGGGTGATGCCTGCTCCCACTGTGCATAATTTTACAATTTCACACGTGCAAACAAACACAAACCAACCTGTTAGTCCTCCCTACCTTACTTTGTGTTGAGCCACATATTAATTTATTTATATATTCTATGCATTCTATTAAGTGTTATTTTTTTCACTGGCTGCACTAAAGCTACTTTTTTTTTACTGTATTGTCTTCTACATTATTTATTTTGATGCAGTATTGCCTCAAATTGTATTTGAGATATTGTTGGAGATATTGTTAATATTTTTGTCTATGGATATGTAAATATGTTTTTAAGTTCTTGCTGGGCAAATAAAACTATAGCCAACGTTATTTTTGCCCAGTTATTTCAATTGTTTTGCTTTAATTCTGTTTGTTCTTTCCCCGTGGTGTCTGTGCATGTACTGTTACCTTTAAACCACATGACTGCATGTATAGTCACATATTTAGTTTAGTAGTTGAGCATATTTGCAGGATGATATATATGAGGGGGGTAAACAAAATCAAAATAAGCACTCAGTCACAACTGAGGTAAAATGTTCAATTAATCGTGATATTGATTTGAGGTCATAGCTTCAAGCGCTATGTTCTCATACCATTTGTGCATATCAAAGCTACATTTCATACTGTATGCATTGGCAGGTATTGATATTAGATTATTGTTTTTTTTTTTGTTTTTTTTTTAAAGGCTTCACAAATATTAACGTGCTACTGGGAAAATACTAATATTTGAGTAACTGTAGATTTAATAGCAGACAGATAATAGACTTAATAGTTTTCCAGCTTTAACCCGGCTTTCTAAACCTGGAGACTCATGCATATTTACTGTTATGCAGGTGAGAATCGCCTTAGGTACTTCCAGCTCCTGATGAATGGCAGCTACACTCCACGGACGCTGCCTGTTGGTGGAGAGGAGAACAGGGAGGTTTCCCCTCGGAGCTTGGCAGAAGCATTACTGGTATTAAAATTATTAACAGTAATGATGGCTTGGAGTTATTTTGTACTTGGGTTAAGTTATTCTGAAATCACTCCATAACTTGTGTATGGAAGAACTGTGCTTTAAATCTTTGCTGACTTTTATTATATTATCTTCTTTCCTTCGGCACTTCTATTGTCCAGATGTGATTACTGAATTTCAGTGGTATTTTGTAGAAATAAGCTAGTATTTAATCTAAGATGACTCTAATCTTTATGTATGTTATAAGTGTAACAGGTGGTAGAGCTGTGGAGAGGTGTTATCCAGATCCTTGACTGTCATCTGAACTCTGAATACCATTTAAACATGCACTTTGGCCTTGTAGCGTTATGCCTAGATACTCTTATCCAGTA
This sequence comes from Arrhamphus sclerolepis, assembly GCA_037176975.1. Lineage (NCBI taxonomy): Eukaryota > Metazoa > Chordata > Actinopteri > Beloniformes > Hemiramphidae > Arrhamphus > Arrhamphus sclerolepis. Next base: position 9,542,798 of record JBAMYA010000004.1, on the reverse strand, counting down.
ACTGAGGTTTTTTTGTTTTTCTTTCGTTATCTTCTTCATTGAAATGTTTAATTACTCCAAACCAAAATGCATTGTCTTGTAAATGTGTATTTTATCACATTTAATAGGAATGATTTTCTGTTTGTCACGTTTTGACTGAACTTTTGTGTGTGTGTCTCCTAAGGCCTGTGAGCCCATTCGCAGGTTGTCAGAGAGCAGCATGTCTGCTGTGGGAGGAGCATTGCCGCCCAGCAGCTCCACCACCCCCCTGAGCATGGAGACGGGCTACTCCAGCCTAAGGCAGGACACACCCCAGTCCCAGGGAACCCCTCATACTCCACGCCAGACAGGTACGCCTTTCTCTCAGGACTCCAGTTACTCCAGTCGGCAGTCCACACCTGCGTATCAGTCCAACCGTCCCGAGAACTCCGGAGGCTACAAGTCTCGCAGACACGACATTAAGTTCCAGGATGCGTACAACCGCAGACCGGAGAGGCCTCAGTATCACAGCAATATGTATAGGAGTACGTCGTCTGAGCAGGCTCCTTACAAACAGCACCAGCTGACCCCCCCTGAACCTCCACCTTCCACCACTTCTTTTACCTACAATGCACCTCCACCTGCTACACCGAACTTTAAGTCCGCCTTCTCACCTTACCAAGCTCCTTTGCCTCCCACATACCCCCCGTCAGAGCCACCTTTCCATCACCCAGCTCAAAGGGAGGGTGACTATCTCCGACCACCGCAGCCGCCACTGGCAGCTTCCATTGACTTTTTGCCCGTCAAGGAGAGACCAGAAACTCCTCCCATCCCAGAGCCACCGCCAGAGCCCATGCCGCATCCGACTACTCCTCCACCTCAAACGCCAGAGGACTGCCCCTCTCCAGGCTCCCCAATGCTGGATTCAGAGCGCAACAGCCTGGATTCTCGCATTGAGATGCTCCTCAAGGAAAAAAGGACAAAACTGCTGCCTTTCCTAGAGGAGCGGGACTCAGACAACGAGGTGCGAATGGAGGGAAGTCCCATTTCCTCCTCGTCCTCTCAGCTATCCCCAATCCCTCCTTACACCAGCGGCTCTCAGAGTGGCCTGCAAAATTCCCGTCCCTCAAGCACCGGCTTGGAGGATATCAGCCCTACGCCGCTGCCAGACTCGGAAGATGAAGAGCCCATCCCTGGAACCGCCTCGCTGGTCAAGAGAATCAGCTCTCCTGTCCAGACGAGCAACAATGACCTCAAAGATGGACCTTTTCGAGGCCACAGTCCCGCTGATAAAATGGACACGGTAAATATATGTTTTAAAATTCTGAATGCATTTTTTAAAAAATATTTCAGTTTTGTTACATTTTACAAGAAACAGCTCACAGAACTAGTTGATAGTAACGTGGTTGCTGAAGTGCATGTGTGCTGCTGCAGTGAATGACAGTTACACAAAGGACACAGGAAATGAGGTATAGTTTCAATGTGAGGTGGTAGTAGTAAACCTTTCGTTTCATTGTTTTTGTTCTGCATTTGAGAGGAAATTCTGGTTTCACAGCAAACTGTGTATCATGCCAAAAACGATTGCCCTCTCACTTCAGTCAAGCAACTGGTTAACGTGTGGCTATCTTTGAAGAATGAATTAGTTTGACTAATATGCATCCACTTGTTATAAAACCTCATATCAGTGCAGGCAACAGTTTGAATTAGTTATGAATGAAAACCTGTAGCTTTATAAATGCCTACATGTTGATCTTGTCCCAGCCATCGCATCAGACTGATGTTGCATTTTTAAAATTTCCTCTATGCTGTGAAAGATGAAATGAGAGCCATTCTGATGTTGGGGAATCAAAGTGTCTTGTTTCCTCTTTCTAATACTCATTGCACACACTTGCACAAAGGAAAACACAGTTTGGCTGTGGGCCCCATTCAGCACCACACTTCCTGGTTTTAGCTGAGCCTGACAATCAGGATTGCGTCTTTGGTCTCATATTTCAAGTTATCAGAAAGCAAACAGTGCAAACAGGTCATTTGGGTAGCAACGCCACTCCCATGCTGAGTTCACTCTATTGAGCTTCCTTTTATGCTGCAATAGCGCTAGGCATCATTTTGTAATAATTCATAAGAGAAAAGTACAACTCATTGAGATATACTGGATATCAACATCTTGCAAATGTGGATGCCTGAGTAAACAGCACTGTTTGGAAACATGTTTGCCAACGATAGCTGTCAAATTTGTTTGGCTGTGTTAATGGGTACAAAACTTTGTATGAAGCTCAGATCAGTTCTAGATCAATTGTTGCTCTTATTTTGTAGTGTTACCTTGGTGACAGCCCTCTTTACTTAGGTATAAACTTATTTATGTTCATAGCACACCATTAAGCTTCAAAAACAACCAGGTAATGAAAACTTACTTCATGTAGAGATGGTTTTGATCTATTATCAATACTTTACTGATTGTATTTCGCAATGAGGGCACAAATTAAAAACTTTGATTCAAGTTGAAACCTTTGAGATTTTACTGTCGCAGTAGCTCTGTTTGATTTATCCTGTTCAGATGAAACATCGTTGTGTTTTAACTTACTTGAAGAGTTGAATAATGTAAATGTTTGGTTTTTTTCTACATTTTTTGCACTTTTTATGACGCATATTTGACATATAAAACATATTAAATAACAAACGGTAGCAACAAGAAACCCCCTTTGATATTGGTTTCAGTCTTGGTTATCAGGAGATGCAGATCTGAACCCATAAAAATGAATCAAGCACTTTTACTATCATGCAGCTCCAGCAGCAAATTTATTTAACATAACTTTCAAACAGCTCTTTTCCTGATGTAATCTGTTTAATTCAAGCAAAATTCTTTCATGGTTCCTTGCATTTAATGTTCAGTATGAACTTAAGCTTAAGCTGTTATTTCTGAAAGCAGTTGGAGGGAAAAAGAGAATCATTCCCATTATTCACACACTGTATCTGACCTAGTTTTAAAAATTCTCAACAAAGCCTAGCCCTGTTTTTATTTTTATTTTTTAAACAGTGAGATATAATGGTAAATAAGTTTATAATGAGTTTAAATTCAGGTTCATTCACTTTATTCTGAGCTTCTGTTCTGATCTTATTCCTCATAAGCGAATGGCATTTGTTCAAATGGCGTATGAATATAAAAAGGTCAGGCAATTACACCAGTTGCACGTAGTCTTGACAGGCTGTCCCTCTTTACACAGGGTCATCAGTCATCAGGAGAAGACATGGAGATCTCTGACGACGAGATGCCAGGCGCTCCAATCACCAGTGGAGACTGTGGCAAGGACATCATCGTTAACTCTGCTCTGTCTCCAATGCAGTCCATTCCCATCCACCCTGCCAGCTACCACCCCTTACAACACCAAGCGGGCTTTCCCATCCCACATCACCATCTGGCCCCTCACTCCGCCGTGCCGGGTCATCCCGCTCACCTGACTGGGCACCCTGGAGTGCCTCACCACATGCTGGCACCCATGGGTCCCTACCCTCCAAGCATGATGCCTCTGGTTCAAATGGAGCTGATGAACTGCCTGCGGTGGGAACAATGGAGCTCGGTTCCCATGTCCTTCCAAATGCAGCAGCAGATGCTGAGTCGCATGGCTCAGACTAGAGGCTCCTATCCTTATCCGCATTTTATGGACGGTGGCACATCTGGGCTGTTCGCAGGACCCTACCAGCCTCTTTCTATGGGTGCTACACCAGCGAGCAGCGCGGGCACACCTGGACAAGAGTGGCAGCATCCTGGTTTTCCAAAGTTCAACCCGACTGTTCCCCCTCCTGGGTATGAAACTAAAAAAGAGGACCCCCACAAAGCCACCGTTGATGGTGTGCTGATAGTCATCGTCAAAGAGCTGAAGGCCATCATGAAGAGGGACCTCAATCGCAAAATGGTGGAAGTGGTGGCTTTTAGGGCTTTCGATGAATGGTGGGATAAGAAGGAACATTCAGCGAAGGTAAGTTACTCGTTTGATCAGTGTCCAAATGAAGTGTGAAGCAAAGAGAGAGATCATGTTCACACATACACAGAGAGTAGAAAATATTTGTACTTAATACTCATTTACTAATTGATAAATGTAATTTAAGGTCAAATGATTTTAGTGTCATATAATCTGTGCTACAACACAAATACTCAACAACGTTCAGTCATATATGAACAGCTCAATGCTTTTTGCAGACGATTTTACCTGTCTATTTGTAGATGATTTGCCTCTTTGTGGTCCAATTTGTTTGTGAAACCAATAGTTTTGAATTAATAGTAGACACCTGCCATTTTGACAAGCACCATGATGAATTGATCTAATCGGACTCTCGCCTTTTTGTTGTTATGAATGCAAATATCGCTCAATTATGGAGCCATTTGATTCTCTTAAGTCAACATTTTTTCTCATCATTCATTGAAGCAATCTGCTTTGAGGAAAAAAAACAAACACCCAGTGGTCACTGGTTCCAGCTTGTGAGAACGTGTTGCTTATTTATTGCATTTAACTAAAACTGTAGCTTTTTATTTTTTATTTTTTTGTCTGTTTAAACGGATGACATGTACAGTCTAAGGGTGTCAGCTTGATCCGTTGCGCCTTTTGATGATACTCCTTCACAGTTTGTATTAGCAAACAATTTGAAAGTTATGTATTGACCTGGAAAAACTAGTCGATGCATTTAAATCTTGAGCAGCATACTTAATCAAAATTGCTCCGGGTAACTTTTTGATAATTCTCTTTGAAATAAGAGAGTAGCTACAAAACAATAATCTTACAACAATAATAATTTGTTGTTTTGTTTTGTTTTGTTTTGTTTTGTTTCCCAGGCTTCTTTGACTCCACTGAAGGGCAGCGAGGGTAAAGAAGAAGAAAGGCCCAAACCCAAAGAGACGATAGGTTCCAGTCTGCTCGAGAACTGGAACAAGGGAGAGGGTCTTGGCTATGAAGGAATGGGTTTTGGAATCGGTTTGCGAGGAGCAATTCGCCTGCCCTCCTTCAAGGTCAGAGTAGTAACTTTGTCTTCTGCTAAACACAGAAAAAGCAGGATTTATCTGTACCAGTGGCAGGTTTCTTTTAGTCCTGAACAGTTGAATGTTGTTCTCAGGTGAAAAGGAAGGACCCACCTGAGGCTGCAGCAGCTAGCGACAACAAACGGGCCCGACCGTCTACCCCGGTGGACGATGAGCTAGAGGACGAAGGTGACCCCCCCCGCTGTGAATAAAAACGTAGTACTCTACGCATTAAGATCTTAAAAAGCTTAACTTTTTAAAAAAAATCCCCACCAGACCGTGATCGAGAACTAGCTGAGCTGCCCTTGGACGATTCCAAAATGGATGGAGATGGCGCGTCAGCAAAGCGACGGCACTCACGGCCACGTGAACTGGACAGTGAGGGCGAGGAAGAGGTGGACACCTCAGAAAAAGAGGAGTCACTGTCTGACCGGGAGGAAGAAGGGCCTGTTGAAACGAAGGCTACAGAGAGGCCATCATCAAGCAATGTAACTTCTCAAAAATAACGTAACAAAAGCCTGATACAGTGGACTTAATGTTTGTCGTACTTGAAATAAATTTCTATGATCAATCTGATCACTTGTAGGAGAGTAGCGTTGAGGAGGGCAACGACGAACGTGAGAAAGACTCGTCCAGCAACAGCGAATCTTCAGATTCGTCTGACGAAGGTACTTTTAATATATGACGGGAGCATCTTGTTGATTCCTCTTATGTTTCCTTTCAGTTATCATTTCATTTCCTCATCTTTGCAGAAGCTGACAGTTCAGATTTCTCCAAGGCCAGCTCAGACTCCTCTGAAGAAAGCTCCGAGTCCTCCGCAGAAAGCTCAGACTCCTCTGAGTACGAGTTAAGCTCGGAGGAGGAGGAGGAAGAAGAAGAGATGGCAGCAGAAGACGTGGAAGACGATCGCAAAGAGGCAGCGACTTCCTCATCTTCCTCTTCCTCCTCATCTTCATCCTCTGATGAAGAGGATGGAGATGCAGACACTAAACCACCAAGCCCTCCCACAGGATCAGTCAGGGACGTGAAGGAGGATCGCTGGGACGGCGGGGAGCCAAGTAGCAAATTGAAACCGAGACCTCCCAGTCCCAAGGAGGAGGGAGTTGAAGAACTGAAGCCACCTTCACCTAAAGGTGTCCCAGGTGAGTGTCCTCCCCCAGCTGTGTCATCTAGCATGTAACACAGGCTATATCTGTTAAAGGACATGCATCTTTTTGTCTTTTAGTCAAAGAGAGTGTTGATGGCAAAATCACCGTGCTGAAGTCTGAACCACCCGAGCATGTAGCAAACCTTCGGCCTCCCACTCCCACAGGCGCCCTGCTGGACAGTGACCAAGAGACAAAAACCAAAGGTAAAGCGGAGCCTGAAGAAGTAGCCTGCACCCCCAGTCATTTAGCCCCATCCCACTCAGATCCAAATGCTCCTGTCCCCAAATCGGCCTCGGCATCTTTAATGCACCTCCCTCTCCCTCCTCACCCTGCAGTAGAAGGCCGTTCCCTCCTCCACCCACCCGTAGGTCCCCTGCCTGACTTCCCTCAGCGGCCCAGGCTGCCCACTGATGAGGACATCCCCCGTACACCAGGCAGAGACCTGATGGAGCGTGCGCGGAGTCTGGGGAAATCCCAGAGCACTGATACAGTGCCTGTTACACCAGGTAGTGAAGGCCCTCTAACAGGCAGCAGTCTATTACTCAGCTCCCCTCACATCCCCGGTAGTCCCTTTTCCTACCCCGCTCAGTCCCCTGTCCTTAGTGCTGGACTGCCTCGTACTCCAGGAAGAGATCTAACGTTCACCCCTGTCTTCCCTGACCCCACAGCACTGACACTTAATAGGAAAGTGTCTTCTGAGAGCCTGGATGATAGACCCGTCTTTAAGGAGCCACCCATCAACTCACTGCCTAACCAGGCCCTGTCAGCTGGCACAGAGCACTCAGCCAGCGTCCCAGAAGATCTTCCTGCTGGTCTTTCTATAGATGTCCCTGTGGCATCAGATGCCACCCCATCAAAGAAAAAACTTGGGCGCCCAAAAGGCAAAAAGCCCCCAACTGTCTCAGCTGATGAGTCTCTAGAGATGTCATCTGAGACGACACCTCTGCCTCATGAAGCACATTTGGGAGGTTTACCCATGCAAATGATGTCTGCCAAGTCACCCAAACATCCCAGTCTGGACTTCCGGGAAGGAGAGGATGAGCATCAAACAGTGTTGCCAGCTGAAGACGGCTTCCTCTCTTATGAAGATGATGTAGTAGCGGTCACCAAGCCTACTCGACGGTCACGGCGAGGCTGGGAAGAGTTGCTTCTGGGCAGTTTGTCACCTGTCACCACACCCCCCCGGCCGTACTTCTCCCGACGCTCTGAATTTGAGGAGATGACCATCCTGTACGACATCTGGAATGAAGGCATAGATGAGGAGGACATACGGCTTCTGCAGATCACCTATGACAAGATGCTGCAGCAGGACAACGGCAACGACTGGCTCAACGACACACTGTGGGTTAACCATCCTCATATCCTTTACTGCTCAACATCTGTTCATTCACAAATTCTGTCATTAATCTTTGTGTCCCTTTTCAAAAATGAGAGAGACGACTGGTAAGATTTAATGATTATTGAAATGTATTTTTTCTCTCAGTAAATTTAATTCTGAGAATTAAAGAGGAGCCCCCTCTGCTGGTAAAAGTGAGGAGTGTCTCGTTTGAAACTGAGAGTAGAGCTTGTGAAGTGTCGAGGTGTTTTTAGTTCCATCCTTGACTTCCATGCACCTACCAACATCCCTGGAGTGAAGAAAAAGAGGAGAGACGACGGCATGAGGGATCACATGACCGGCTGCGCGCGTAGTGAGGGTTACTACAAGATTGACAAGAAGGACAAGATCAAGTACCTGCAGAGCTCACGGCTGCAGTCAGAGGAGCCACCTGTCGACACACAGGTGGGCTGGAGATGGCACTTTGTGAAACCCGAGTGGGTTACAGTGTACGTGTAGAAGTGTGATAGCTGCAGTATGTCGTACGTTAACCTGATGTGTTGTCGGGGGCGGGGCACTTCTCGTTATCTTTGTAGGGTATGAGTATTCCTGCGCAGGTCCATGCCTCTACCAGAGCTGGGTCAGAGCGGCGGTCAGAGCAACGTCGTTTGCTGTCCTCTTTCGCGTGTGACAGTGACCTGCTGAAGTTCAACCAGCTGAAGGTAAACAGAGTCCGGCAGAGCTTTGTTGTCGAGTGGGCAGTTTGTTCCCACAGAACAACAGTAAATAAGCGAGGCAGCTGTTAACACAAGGCATCAGTGCCGAGCTCGTTTTTATCAATACGGTTGACAAGAAGAGTCTCTGTGTGAGCTGCTGTCTGAACTTCACGAAGGAAGTTATCAACTTTCCTGTGATCGACGGTGACGCTTTTTCTCTCTCCAGTTCCGTAAGAAGAAGATCAGATTCTGCAAATCAAACATCCATGACTGGGGTCTGTTTGCGATGGAGCCCATTGCTGCTGATGAAATGGTGATTGAGTATGTGGGACAAAACATCAGACAGGTGAGAGACACTTTTAACCATTTGTGCAAACCCAGTCTATTATATGTACTTCTTCTGAATGAGTGTGTTTACCTGGACTTACTGCATTCTAGTTGTAACTGGACACATCTTATTACCTCATCTGAACACGGTCTGCGTCTCAGCAGCATGAAATATGAATGTTTATTTGTAATGCAACTGCAGTTCTTGAAATAAACAATTTCAGATAATGGTAGAACAGTATTCCAACTAACCTTAATGTTTAAGGACTTATGAGAGCCTTCATTAGCAATCCCTCCATGGTTTAACTTTATCCGGGTTCGGGCCGCGGGGGGGGGGGCAGAGGACCTGGACCTCCCTCTCCCAGCTGCCACCTCCAGCTTTTCTGGGAGGACCCCGAAATTTTCCCAGACCAGCCGAGAAATATAATGTCTACGGCGTGTCCTCCTTCATGCTTCAGTGGTCCAGTAGCTAGCAACTCTGCAGAGGAAAGTCACTTCAGCTGCTTGCATACATTTGCACTACTCACAAGTCTCAACCATAGGTGAGAGTGGAAACATATAGATGGACGGGTGAACAGAGCATCTCTCCTGTTTGGTTTAACTCTCTCTTCACGCAGCAGCCCAGAGCCGATCTATCTATTAATCTATTAAGACTCCAGTGTCCTTAAACTCCTCCACTTGAGGCAGTACTTTAGACCTGTAGATGTCATTCCAGCCTTTTTGACTAAAAACTGGTGTCTCGGATTTAGAGGCTCTGACTCTTATTTCCCAGCACTTCCCTTTCAGCTGTGAACCACTTCAGAGACTTTGGAATAAGTCATATAGACATCTATGGAAGGAATACTTTACTGCCTGAGTTCTACGCATTCATTTAAAATCTCTCTAACTTGTGACACTTTTCCCTGAAAGGTGATTGCGGACATGCGAGAGAAGCGCTACGAAGAGGAGGGTATTGGTAGCAGCTACATGTTCCGGGTGGACCACGACACCATCATAGACGCCACCAAGTGTGGCAACTTTGCCCGTTTCATAAACCACAGCTGCAACGTAAGGCATCATCATCATCAATGCCATGCATAAATACAGTGGTTGAAAGAAGTTGTGTTCTTATTACATGTTTTTTTTTTTATGCATTTCCTTGCAGCCTAACTGTTATGCAAAAGTCATCACAGTGGAGTCACAGAAGAAGATTGTGATCTACTCCAGACAGCCAATTAATGTGAACGAGGAGATCACTTATGACTACAAATTCCCCATAGAGGACGAGAAGATCCCCTGTTTGTGTGGGGCAGAGAACTGCAGAGGAACGCTCAATTAACGTCCAGGTCAGAAGACTCTCCGGCGGGAGCGTAGAAAAGTGCTGACCCCAAACTTTGCGTTTCCGAGAACGAGGAAGGACTGATGTGGGCGAAGCGAAGGATCCGGCAAGTCGCCTGGATTAAGCTAAGCTACCTGCGCGGCACTCTTCACATATTAAACTCTAGATTGTTTACGATTTATGGTGCTCTTAAATGAAAAACACATTGTTTTTCTTTGTGTGAACACATGACTCGCTGGTGCGGCGTTTCCCACCCTCGCCTCAGTGTCTGACAGTATTTAAGCACGGTTCTCTCCACATCCAGTGGTTTGTGCAAATGTCACGTCTCTCTTCCCTCAGTTGTCTGATAAGCTTTAGCCACACCACACGTGGTACAAAACAAAACAAACAACACCATAAATTCACATGTTCAGCTGCTTTACTACAATTGTTGTGATGCACAAGTCCACCTGGTTAAACTCTGCGTGGGGCTCCGGAGCTAATTTGCTGCTACCTCTGCTGCATCACTTTTCCTGGAAATGAATCAAACTAGAAGAACACATATAAATAACACAAATGGTTGAATCCTGCCACCAAATCTGGAATTCCTAAAACATTTGTCTCCTACTTCCACCAGCCAAGAATGGATCATGCTGCTTCCCTTTAGTTTACGCAAAAGGTTAAAGATGATGTGCAAAATTTTCATTAATGTTATTCCAGTGTTTTCCGGTTTGTTTAGAAAGTTCTCTTCAAAGACACTATGTGTGTGCGTGCACGTGTGTGTGTGTGTGCGTGTGTGTGTGTGAATGAGTATCAGGACTCTATTGAGAGTATTTATCATCATGACTTGCTGGTGTGAGGATGTGAGTACACTGCCCCCTGTAGGCTGCGCTGGAGAACCAATCATGCAGAGCTAAAGAGATGGAAGCGAAGTGAGCTTCTGTCTACACCCGCTGAGCGGCTACACAAGTCTTCACCTTTGGAGGAAGTCTTTTTTTTTTTTTCCCCCCTCATTTTAAGTGCCATACAAGTATGTGACTGTCTTTGTTTGTCCTTGAGAACGCAGCTGTCTGTCCCTTCGCGTGTGTGTTCAGCACACGCAGGGAGTTTTTTCTGCTTTGGGTTTCCCACAAGGATGTTTTGGGTTTCCTTGATTTCTGTCTGGGACAACTGGCTCACGTTCGCGTGCTCGTCCATTTGTTCTCCAACCCTTCTGCTCGTTCTACCTGCGTTTGATATTTCCGGCAACACTGAAGAGCTTCCACGACCTCGTCGTGGTCTGCAAGCCTCGGTCTTTCCGTGCAACTCTTTAAGATAAAAGAGGGAGAGAAAAAAAACAAACGCTGAATCCACTCAAGGCTTGCACTTCGGCTTCATGTCCTCCATCCACCAGTCAGCTCCCCCTTGAAGACCAAGTCAGTCATTGCTTTTTATTCAGTTGGATTTGAAATGGAGATTTTTTTTTTTTTTTCCACTGATGTTCATATTGTATATGATTACTTGTACAGAAGATTGAAAACTTTTTTTTTTTATCTTCACAAACGTAACACTTTTAAGATCCATCTCTTTCTTTCTTTCTTTTTTTAAAACAAAAGACTGAGTATTTAAAATATTTTCAGGGATCCGTAAAAGGAATCTGATGGTTTAAAAGGTTGTTTATTTAAAGAAAAAGGTCCACTGTGTACAGGAAAAGTCTCCACCTCCCTTTTTGAGAGATTGTTTCTTGTAGAAACATCTTCATTTTTCTGCCCATTTGCTTTGTAATCCTAAAATGTGTAAATAGTGTAACTGTGAATATTAAATATATCTCTATATATTTTTGTTCCCTGGGATTTGCTACGTGAACACAGCTCAGACATAAGTATCATGAGGTGAGCTCTGAGCTGGTAGCAGAAAATTCAGCTTGTGTCAAGCTTTTTTTTTTTTTTTTTCTTTTTAATTTTGTGTTGTAAATTCTATGAAAAGTTGTTTGCAGTGTGGAAAATTAAAAAAAAAAAAGTTGCAGAATCGGCATGGGAAGAGGACTGAAGCATCAGCCCTGTTTCTTGTGTCTATTTATTATATGAAAAATGTATGAAAAAGAAAAGTTAAATAAAGCATTTTTGCATACATCCATAAACAATAGTTGTTTGTTTTTTTTCCCCCCACAAATACAAGGGACAACATGAACGAAGTGACTGATTAGAAGATCATCTTTGATGAGCCCACAGTCGCACTGCTGCTGAACTTCTGCAGTAAATCCTTTGGCACCAGCTGATCAAACACGGCGAGGTCATGAGGTCAACCTGGTATAGCAAGAATTTTAAGACGCACACAAGTCACTGCTTATTAGATAATGAAACTAAAGGCAGCCCATATTTGATAAGATTAGTTCTTAGGGTTGCTAAAGTCACTACATGTAGCATTCTCAACTCTGACCACATGTGGGCAGCGAATCACAAGAAAGTTCATGTCTGTTTTCTATAAACTACATAAGAAGAACTGGACAAATATCCTTGATGTCACCTAAGGTTGGAAGCCAGCTGAAAGTCTCCCACCTCATTTGAGTCACTAAAAGTTGGCTAATTTAGCTCGGCTCGGCTCGGCTCATGATCAGACCTGTCTCTTGCACGGATGGAACAGGCTGGCTAAGCCGGGTCCCCGGACCCTTCTAGGCCGACCCACAGCCGACTGTTGTGCTGTGTTTGTACAATTAGCAGCAGCCCAGTTTCTCTGCATTTTTTTTTTCCCGGAGAAGCAGCATTTTTGATTTCTACTGGATAAAGTCCAGGATTGGTCTGGATGCTCCATTATGTTAATCTTGCTGATCTGGAACCAAAATGCTGCTGCTTACTGGTGTGTTTGGAGTCGCTGTTTAATTGAAAGACCCATTTCATGGTCATTTCTCCTTCAGCATGAGGCAACATGACGTCTTCAAGCATTTTGATGTATCCAAACTGATCCATGAACCCACCTGTGATAAATAGACCTGATACCAAAGTATGAGAAACATTCCCATATCATGATGCTTGCTCCACCATGCTTCACTGTCTTCAGTGTGCTGTGGCTTGAATCCAGTGGGTTTTTTGGGGGGGGAGGGTGTCATCTGACAAACTGTCTGTGGCCATTAAAGCCAAAGAGAACACATCTTCTATCATCAGTCCACAAAATGTTGCTCCTTAAGCCGACAGCTTGGCTTCACATAAACATCCTTTAACAGTTCCAGTACTCACAGGTAACTTCAGATGTTCTTTGGTCACCCAGGAGTTGCTTTTTGACGTTTTGGCTATTCCTCAGTCCATTTGAATGGTAGTTTTCTATTTTATCTCACAACTTTCTGGTTTTGGTCACTTTTGAGATTATCTTCACTGTCCAGCCTCATTTTCTGTACATCTTTTTACATTTTCTCATCCCCAGTGAACCTGTTCAATCAAAGTATGCCGATCCTCTGAGCAATGCCTGGAATGACCCATTTGACTCAAATTTTCAGAAAAACTTAGTAACCACATTTGCTACCATTGTCCTTAAATAAGGGTCTATGTTAAACACCTGTTTTTTTTCCCCATAGAATGAGTGACCTCACTAACTGAACTCCACACTGCTATTTATTTGTTTATTCAGTAAATGAGAAATGTCTCTTCACGTTTCTATTTGGAATAGAATCTGCAGTGTTTCCGATGCATCTGTGCGTTTGGGAATAAAAACTATCATGAGGATTTTGAGCTTTTATCAACTTTTTTTTTTTTTTGGAAACACAACTTAACTTTAATTAATCAGTTGTTTGTTCGGCCACAGTGAAACTCTGCTGCTTGACGTCACTTTTGGCTGAACCCTGGATTCACATTCAGTCATGGTCCCCAGAAAGAGAGAAGGGATGCACTGTGGCCAGTCAGTGAGTGTGTGTGTGTGTGTGTGTGTGTGTGTGAGAGCGAGAGAGAGAGAGAGAGCGCGAGCGAGTGCTTTTCCAAGGCCGTGACAGGAGGAGAATGGTGTGACCGCAAGCAGAGAGGCAGGACCGAGAGAGAGAGAGAGAGAGACAGCATGGGAGCGCGACTCACAGCCTTCTCCATCTGCTTAACACAGTATCAAACACATACAGGGCAGTGGACACCTCCATGCTGAGCCATCTGATTGGAGGAACCACATCACCCCAACTGTGCCGTCCTGTTTTTGCTGATCATCTTTCAAGCTCTTTTTTTACTTATAGTTATTCAGTTCAGAAAGATGCTGCAAAAATTGTGTCTTAAAAAAAAAAGAAAGAAAGAAAATGGAAAAAAAAACACTGTTATAGGAAATAGAAAAGCAAGTAAAAGGTGACCCAACCTTTTAGTTTCAAGATAACAGGAAAAAGAAGTTTCTGAAGAAGATAGAGCCTGTGTGAGCAATGCTGTCCACCCACTTTTAAATTTCCAACTTACTCGAAGGTTTGACTCAGTGAAGAAAAACTTAAAAAAAAAAAAAAAAAGAGAGAGAAAATAAAGCCACAGTGACAAATGATGATTTTATTGTTAGAAAGCACAAAATGATGATTCAAATTCATTGAATTTTAATGCCTGCATTCAACATAAAACCTTCAGTACCACTGCATTATTATCATTTCATTTTTATTTAACTATATTTCAAGCCTATTTGTCCGCCCTTAAAGCCCTTCACTGCATGCAGCAAAACAAATTTCAACCTCACCCTTTGCTCACTTCACATCACACTGTTAGCAAAGCTTTAATGGAGCTAAATAACCGCAGATACATGAAACGGCGACAGAGCGATAAACAGAAGATACAGTACTTAACTTCACAGTTTGTTTTGTTTATATGCTGACCCTTACATTGATCACGTGCTGACCTTTTTGTATACTGAACCCTACTAGAACAAGGCTTCAAAACACAGATTACCATGAGCATCATGTGTCATAAAGATTTTTGGGGAACACTGGGGGGGAAGTGGTGCTGTGAGAACACATGAACAACTCCCCGCTGGGTGACTTGGACTTGACACGCTGCTAAAGTCCAGGTACAATGCTCCCCAGCAAAATGATCTGAAGCAGAAGCAGTGGCGCCGCTGACCTGAGGGGCCGACCCGCCTTCCCTCTGAGCAGTTTGGCATCTTTGGAGGCCCACACGGCACGACTGAAGGTCGGATGGACGTGCCTGAAGTTGTTTTGCAGAGGGATCCCCTGCTCTGCATCCTCCTCAGTGGAGAAGATATGTGAGGTAAACTGATCCAACTGAGGAAGAAGAAAGAAGAAAAAAAAGGAAAAATGTACCTGTTTGTAATAGAAATTATAGAGTAGCAAAGAGACCTACTTGAGACCATGAGATGTAGATGGGGACTTCATACAAAGTCCATACAACGGCTTGAGAGCAGGGAGGGGTGGTGAGGCTGCCACTGTAACGGTAATACTGACTCATGTTGTGCTTAGGTAGGAGGCTCATCAGAGGAAACGGCTTGACTTTAGTGGTTTGGCCTTGAGGGAAGGACGCATAATGAGAACATAGTTACAGATAACAAGAAGGGCAGAAGTTGAATTTCTTTGTCTCTTCTAACCTTTGTAAGCGACTGAAGACAGCATTCGGGATATGTGTCCAAAGTGCACGTTGTCTGCATAAACAACCTGTGGAAGGAAAAAAAAAAAAAAAGGTAAGATCAGTGCTCTTTTGCACAACAATGAGGTTCATTACTGAAAATGTAGGACAAGTTTCGCAACTGACATCAATGAAGAAGCCAAGGACAGCGAGTCCTGTTGGATCATCCAAGGCCGCTGACATGTTTGGGTAGACGGATTTCATGTTGACTATGTGCATCTGGCAAAAATAAAACCAAAACACTGAAACATTAAGGGAGGGCTGCACTGCACCAGTTTGCTGAATCAGCTGACACGTGTCAATGTGGAGCTGCCTACTGACCGTACTGTACCTCCATTGGGTATCTGCGCCTGTCCACTGTGTGCTCAGAACCATTTGTGGCCGGGCCCCCCCAGTGGAAATGCAGCTGGACGGTGTGGTACACATCTGGAAGGCCCCCATTGCTGACCGCCATGCCGCTGCCAACCTGCAGCACGACTGGGAGCAGCGGACAGACACGTCAGTTCCAGCACAAACCAGACAGTGACGCTCTCTGTGACTGCACGGCGGGCGTATTCACCGGAGTGACCGTCGTTTGTTAGCGTCCAGTGGCCTGTTTGGATCATGTCGAAACCTTCTAAATGTAAAGGCCCCAGGGAGTCGTTTCTAGACATGTGATGATCCAAATCGATGGGAGAGTGGTGGTGTTCGAGTAAAGGATGGCACGAAGAGAAGCTGTCTCCCCATGCGTAAGGATCTGATGACAAAAAGAAAAAAAATAAACCACATGCGGAAAAGATAAAAGTGGGCTGTGCATCAGTTTCCTATAGTAAAACACGGTGGAGGTCACATCATGCTCTGGGACTGCATTGCTGCCTCTGGTTCAGAAGGACATGATAATGAAATCAAAAATATTACCAACTGTTTGAGAGAGAAGTGAGATACCAAATGACAGAAAACAAGGTTAGATGAAACTATGGATGAACAAAACACCTAAAAAACAGAAAAGAATGGAAGTTTTCCACAATGGACTCCTGTGCCAAATCCCATCAAAAAATACTGAAATATGAGGGTGTAAATACTTCTACAAGGATGAGAAGTGCAAGGAACCTCACAATAGCTGCAGGAGGCATTTGGAGGCCAAAACAAATGTGAATGGTTTCAATTGTGTTATTTATACGAATATTATTACACTTAAAATGTACTAAAAGTATTCTGATTACACAAAATTGCTTCATTTAGATTTATTTGGAAAGATGATCTTGGACTGTGTTTACTGTGGACTGAAGTCCATTTTGCTGTCAAACGTTACAGCTGTCAAGGATGCAGATGTGTCTGAACCGTGGAGCATCTATACAGATGTGTGTAAAAAAAAAAAAAGAAAAAGAAAAATGCTAGATATTTGTGCTCTTGTTAAATATTTAACCTTTTGGTGGCCTCTATTTAATTTTGTGTGAGGTTTGAAAAGGGAAACAAAAAAAATCTTTGCTGTTTGTCTCCCTTCATTTCATTTTCAAGAATAATAGAAACAAAACTGAAGTGCCAAAAAATGATGTTAATGCCGTATAAATTGTAGGCATATATATATATATACACCTATATATTGATTGATTCCCATCTTTAGATTGGCTAAAATGAAAAAAAAGTGGTCAATACTCACCACAGTGGGGCTCATTGTAACAGTAGTCCTCTGGAACATATGAACAGCAGTGTTAAGCTTAATTTTAATTTGATCTGAGTAGAAATTACTTGAAAGATGCTAAATATACGTTTTAAGATGTTCTTTTTCCTTTCTTCGACACCAAACCCTCACCTGAAGCTGTACACGGGACAAGAATCAGGAGAGCTGCAGTCCAGATCATCGTAGGATCCCAGTGGTCCGAACAGGTGTGGGTGTCTGAGGTAGACTGGAAAAATCGGTGCGAACGTCCCTCTTTTAAGCAGGAGAGGTGAAAGCGGAGTTTTATTTTCTTCTGATCTGATTGGTGAACTGTGTTATTAACAGTCTGGTGGGCCTTCTTTTTTTTTTTTTTTTTTTTGATCAACAGGCTCATTGATGCAGGGACAGCTTCAGCCCCCTCCCTCGCTGCTGCCAGCAGAGATGCCCAGCGACTAGTAACAAGACCCATTCATCTCATGGGAAATCAGAGGATGCGTTACGACAGCTGAGCAGAATATATATGACTTCGGTAATGGATGCTGTAAATATTATGTGCAACCCCTTTCTGAATTCACTGCTGTAAATATGCATTAATTGCAACACTGGTTTCACAATTTTATGGAACAGATTGGTAACCGATGAATGAAACATCATATGGACACATTAAAAACATCCATACCGGCATTAACTTTCAACTCATGTGTGCAAGTTTCTTATTTCTGCCTCATTAAAACTATGAGTCTGAACTGAGCAGCTCAGCTTCAAGTGTTACATCCCTCCAATCCACAAATAGATTATGTGATTGTCACTACTCGGTTCTCGTGAACAAAGCCTCTTTTCTTCACTGACGGCGCTCTCCAGCCGAGTATCACTATCTCTGCTTTGCTTGCTGCCTTATGAGTCACTACACGGTGCATTATATCTGCTTTGTTTGAATCATTTGATGGCTATTGCATTTACCCACGAGCACCATCTCGCTGTCGCGGGAATTCCCAAAGTGCCACTTTAATCCTGTCTGACATTTGGTCACTACAGGTGGAGGAATTTCCTCAACGGAGACGCGCGGCGCGGCTAAATGTCACAGTTGATGAGGTTCAAGGTGAATTTCAGGTGTGCTCACTGACGCACGAGTCGTCCTTCATGGTTCAGTTTATTTGGTGTTTGATGAGATGTACATGTACCTCAGTAAAACACAAGCTCCCCAGCAAGTACATTTTTTTTTTTTTTTAAATTTAAAGGCTATCAAATAAGACAATGAAATTCAGCATTAGTTGTATTACATTTAAATCATATCAAACCTCCCTCAAAAATGTGTTGTCGCATCACTGTACTCAAGCACAAAAGGCTACGGTTTAAGTGAGTCTGGTCTGGGTGGAGGGCAGGACTTGAAGTTAAAATATACGCACGACTCTGAACCTACTGTACACTGTCGAGATAAAACGTTTCCACCAAAAGAAAAGAAAAGAAAAAAAAAAAAATCAAAAAGATTTCTCTCTCAGCATGCCAAAAGATTAAAACATGCACCAAAGGTCCGTAAAGCAGGTTGAAATAAAACCTGGTGCAAAAGAAAGAAAAGAAAAGATCATTACACGTCCTTTTAAAAACACACATGCACACTTTTAACAATTTGTGAGATCATGATTTTGTTTCTTGGATAATCCAGTGTGGATTGTCAAAGCAAAAATGGGAAGCCAAATGGGAGCTTAAAAGATAATAATAATAATGATAATTAAAAAAAAAAAAAAAGTGTTATACATTCAGTACATTCAAACATGAGATGTGCAGTCGGACACGTTTACAACTGTGTTTGGAGGCAGATGATGAAGGGTTGGTTTGGATGCTGGTGGTGGAGGAGCCCTTCTGCTCCGACAATCTGGCTTCTCTTAACAAGTGTCGTCCAGTTGTTCCAAGTTTACAGTCCGCGCTCATCTTTGAATACATTTGTTTTTTCCTCTTAAAAAACCAGATCGCGCCGAGAAACGAGCGACAGATCCGTCAATAACAAAACAGGAAGAAACTCACAGCTACAATCAGCAGCCTTCTCTTTATCAGTGTGTAAAAACAACTTTCTAAGTGAGAATGCTGTTGAACTGGGTCTGGGTCAGGGGGGTGGGGGTCTAAAGGGTAGAAGGAAGAGAATAAAATATATATATCTAGCATAGAGACACATTAAGGATGGAGGGAAAGCATCCAAACATTACAGCTGATCATATTTCCTCACAAATGAAAACCAAATTTAATGAAAGGGTGAAACAATTCAGTATCAAATCATCCTGTTAATGTTAAAATAACACAGACATAACCTGCATGATCATATGACTTATATGATCAAAAATAGTCACTTTAAATAAAGAGATTTTCCTTTTTCAAATTTTCAAACAGATTATCCCTACTCTTCTTACGCTTGAAAAATCATCTCTTCTTTGATCAGCTGTGAAATCAGCCTACATCTACCCAACAAATCAAACAACCAAGAGTACAACTTTCTGTCATAAATTATCACCAAATAAAACAATACCAAACTAACATTTGTCTGTATCACAACAATCTTGATAGCTAAAGCTTTTGTCAGAATTGCCTGGTAAAAACCCAACAACAAGAAACTAATCGTACCTTCTTTGCAATGTTGACCTGTCATCTACAAAATATTTTCTTGTCTTGCAAATATGTGCTATAAATCTGGAAGACAGCTTCATGTATCTGACAATAAAAGGTAGGAGGGGAAGGGGGGGGCAGAAGATAATTATGGGGCAAACAGAAACTAGTTTCTGGATTATTCTGCAGCAAACATGTAGATGTTATTGTAGCCTGAAGATCAATAGAGGCGCACCACTTTGAAAGTATGATGCAAAGAAAGCAAACAGGCGAAGAAAGAGCTGGGATTACCGTCATTATTTGCACTGTGCTAGAGTGTGACACACAGGTATTACAGTTTTGATGAGAATGGACCTGTGGGGGTATTTACAGCAGGGTGTTTTGACCAATCAGGCCACTTTTGAGCTGTGCTAGATCAGCGCTAAAAGTGAAAGTGCAGCCATCGCAGCCTGAATGGTTCAGAATCAGTCTTCTGTGCTTCTGCGGGAGCCAGTGTCTTAAAAACAACAACTGAAAGAAAGCATCTTGTTGTTGCCGCAACACCTCAAAGAAAACGGCTGCTCCAACGTCTGATACATCTGTACAAACTGGAGGTCTCCTCCCTGTAGTCAGCATAAATGCCAACAGTCTGCTGCGTCTCTGTCAGTGCAGGACACATTTATGTCCTCCTGTAATCACCAGGTAATATCCGGGTGCAGTTTGCCCTCTGAGATCCTATACCACAGTGCTGAGGGAGGAACCGCAGTCTGGAGCTATAGGAGTGGGGGCGTGGCCATCTGTTGGTGTGTCAGGTCCCACCAAGAGGGTGCTGCTATCTATGGAGTCCTCCCTCTCCTGAGAGGACGGCACTGAATTTGGCACGGGGCCAGAGGCGTTGGGAATATCGGCTTGGAGCCCGTCTCCCATGGTGTTCATCTGGCTCTGCACCATGGAAACAACGCTGTGTCCTGAAGGGAACAACAAAGAGCAGAGAGGAGGATGAGATACCCTTAACACAAGATTCTGAAAAGGAAGAAAAAAAAAGACAAGAGGGAAGAAAACGCACACTCACCAAGATCCACATAAAGGAAACTGTCGGGGTTGATGGAGGCTTCGTACGGAGGAGGGGGGTCATCTGGGTGCTGGATGTCGGGGTATTTGTAGGCTGCATATGGTGGAGGAGGCTCTTGGAAATGAAAAGCACCTCCCTCTCCATCATCAGACAGATGTAGGGGGGTGAGACCGGTACCGAAGGCATCTGGGCCGTAGTCAAAGCCCGGGACTCGTCTTCCAAGATTAAAGTGGTGCACTGAAGAAATAAACACAGATGCAGATGAACGTGTGAAAGCCAGTTAATGGGAATGTGTTGATGCAGCTAATCCATTCAGACATGACAGCATGTGTTCTTCATTATGTTCCTTAAGGCAACAAAAGATAAAGGGATTGTTCAATGCTGCAGTACTTTAAAGTCATATAAAATCCCAAAACTTTTGCTAAAGATCATCTAGAGTGCAGTGTGTGCTTGTCTAACAGGCGTCATGCTCACAGTTGCCTCCGATCAGTGTTTCGATCCGTTCGCGTCTTCTCTGACGGAGCCTGTGCACCATGAAGAGCAGCAGAGAGAGGATGAGGAAGGATGAGATGCAGCTGACGATCAGTCTCATCCCGCTCGCCATCGAGTCAAACAGACTGTTTCCATCTGATGGAGGCAGAAATAAAAACAACTAAATAAGTTGCAGATTCTGTTGCAACAACATCTGATGCTGTTTGTGAGAATTTTTCAGTCAGCATTAGGCAATTTCGGTCTTTATAACTAAAACAAGCTAAATGCAGGATATCTGTTCGCCAATCCAACTGTTGGAAGTAGGAGCTTGGACTAAAATTTATACTGAATGCTTCTCAAACGTCTAAATATATGCAGGGAAATATAATGTTTTAAAAACAAAAGAAAAGCCCAGTGGCTATGAGATGCACCACAGTAATACCTGGATCTAGGCAGGTGAATTTGCAGCATTCTTTGGGATCTTTGCGGAAATGCTGGCAGCCCTGAGGCCGCTCGCACAGCGCAGCCACACACATCTCTGGTTCACCATCATGACATGTGCAGCTAAGACACGGATCGTCTCCCTTTGGGGTGAAGTAGTAGCCCTCATTTACTACATTGTCTTTTATGTCCACGCATGTTTGCCCTGTGGGGGGGAAATACAACATTAAGACATTGACCAAAATAAGCATAAGGAGCTGCTTGGACATTTACGAGTTTGCAGATACCAAATGAGGACGTACTCCTCTTGCACAGGAACGGGAACTTCTTGTAGCAGTTCTCGGCGTGCCAGCTGTGCAGGCCTCGTTCATTCATGTTTGAGATCTGAAAGCGCTGCAGTTGGGCACAGAAGATGTTGTCCTGAGAGGTAGACATCTCCCCGACTTTTTCCAGACCCTCAGGTGGCAAAAACACCTGCATGGATCCTGATGAGAAACAATGGTAACAACACGCTCATTAACATGCTAAGAAGCGTCGGGCAGAGACAGCTGAGTTAGAGTAGTTGAATAACTGAACATTTACTACCTTTGTAAGCCACTTCCCAACGGCCTTCCAGAGAGTGGCTTTTATTGGTGATAACATACTGATAGCCTACCCAAAACCTGCAATAAAAATATTATGGAGGGGGAGATATGACTGTTAACATTTATTGCCTATTTTGACATTTTATGAACTGACAGATTTTCACCACTAGATGGCCTAAACATGTAACACAGCTCTGTTATTCCCTAACTGCTGACAGGACCTGCTGACAGAACCTGCTGACATTCTTATCATAAGAATTTAAGTAGGTTAGCAAGGGAAAAGCACCAGTTTAAGCATGATCTATACTTGGTAAATAAATGAGAGAGGCCTGCTCCTGGCATACATGTTCACCCAGATACTCTGTGTGAGTAAAGGCCAAATAAAAGAGAAAACAGCAAAGCAAAACAAAAACAACTCACTTGCACTGGTCTTTGCGCTCACAGACTTTCTCATCAAAATCCACCTCTATCTTCAGGATGAACTGTAGCTCCTCATTGGTCACAAATGTAGCCAGGGAGCCGTTGACTTTCTGGCAAGTATCAACGGCCTGCCAGTAGTTCTCGTTCCTCAGGTACACTTTGTAGCAGCTGGCCGTCTTTTCATAGTGGTGCCACCCACTAGGACATTTCTCTGCAGACAGACAGCGTTTTGTGACTGATGTGGTGGATGAAGCTGAACACACAATCTGCTGAAAAAGGTGAGATGCTTACTGTTGAAACGCACAGGCTGAGCCACACCGATGACATCATCGACCTGTTCGTATCCATTCCCGAAACGAAACCTTTCCTCCTTTATAGCTGACAAAAAAAAAAAAGTTTTGTCACTCCTTTGCATTTACTCCTAATGTAGAATATTATCATATTCATGCATTTAAAATATCAATTTCTGATTAAAAAAAAAAAAAAAGATTACGGAAACAAATACAGATTTGACAATAAAAGCAGAAGCAAAACACTGCCCACTTCATGCTCTGGGTATGCCATGAAGTCAACAGTATTCTTGTCTTGGTCCAGATTTTATTCTGATATTTTTCATATACAGTGCAAGAGCATAACTAATCACAAAACAACTTCATTTTCAACATGACTAGATAATATTCTAGTCAAGTGCTGCATCTACTCCTTCATTTTGTGCAAGAAAATGCTAATGGAGAGGAAAAGCAATACAAGATTTAAAAGGCTGATAGCAAACAAGGCCACATGATAAACTACATCTTCAATTATTTTTGGAAAGTGTTGTGAAACACTCTCACACTTTTTTACCCAACTCAAAATAAGAGCAGATGTTTTAATCAATTTTTTTAAAATCATTCCAATAATACAAACAAAGCCAGCCGTTGCTCTATGTACGCAGTGCATTCTGGGTTGATGATGACGTCATCTGGTCATGTTTGACATTTAGTTTCAGTAATGTTAAAACTTTCATCAGCCAACAGTAAAATATTGATTCATTGCTGTGTGGTGCTGATTTTGGTAGTATTTTCCAACACAAAAGCAACAAGAGAAGAAAAACAAGGCTTCACAGCTTTCCTAAAACAAAAAGTAGGAGCAAAGAAAGTTTTGTAAAGACCTGCGTCTGTTGTTTTTATGACATTTTCCCTCATTCATGTGATACCTTTATCCACGAGAGCAAACAGAAGAGGGCCTGTGGATGATGTTTGCTATTACAGAGGCCTTAAATAACAATAATAACACACCTGTTACTTTGTCCCACACTGCTTCAAAGTACAGCTAAGTGATATATTCATGAAAGGCAGCTGCTTTCATCGGATCATATCACAAACAAGCCTCAGCAATGAAATGCAGAATAACAACTCTGCTTATTATGGTGTGCACAGAGACCAGCCAGTTACTTCATGTCCTTATTAGCACACTCTTGTACGCGAGCGGTGACTTAATCTGACTCATTTCCACAAAACCCTCAGTCACAGTTGGTCATTGTTTGTCAAACTTAATACTATTCTCAGCCGTGCAAATGTTGAACACCATGCAAAGTTCAATGTGAAGCAAAATTGCATCACAAATTCATAGTTTGAACTAGAATTTCTAAGTCCCATGAGTCTTTGCACTAGGCAGTGTGAAACTGTCCTCAAGCCAAGTCTGGCTCCCCCTGGACCGCTTCACCATGCTTACCCTGAGCAGTTGATGACAGAAAGCAGAGCTCTATAGAGTCAGCACTCTCCTCCGCTACCACTCAAAGACAGCTGTTGCACAGACTCCAGACTCTGCTTCCCACCTTTTTGAAATTTTTGAGGGATGTCTTTAATGTCTTTATGTGCCGTGCTCAGATTATAACTGAGGCTGAACAAGTCATTTATCCTGCCAACATCAGAGACCAGAACTGCGCCAGCCAACTTGATGTAACTACCCATAATGCACTATGACAGGGAGGATTTTCCTTTAATATTTAAAAAAACAAAAACAAAGACAGCTTTAGTTGAATCCATTAAGTCAACGCTAATCTTATCAGCCATCTAATTAATAAGTCATGAGTCAACATTCCTTTAAAGATCTTGTTTTTAGCCACAAATGGGCTGCACATTTATTACTTTTAACTAGATAAAAGAAGTTGGTACCAAAAGAGAGACTTTTTTAAACAACTCTTTTTTTTACTCTCCAATGCCAGTCAAAGTCAAAGCCAATTAATACCCATGACTACCTCAGTTATTCAACATGACACTGAATGCCAGTTAAATATTCTAGAATTGCATTCATAAGTCAACGTTTCTGATTTTTTGTGACCAATGACGTAGGAGCAGCTAGAGTTAAAAAATCAATGAGAGGCAAAGTTAATAACACCAATTATCTTTTTTTATAAAGGCAATCTGACGCTGAGTCCTCACATTCATGTTAACCAACAGCACCTAAACAATCAGACCATGTCATGACCGTGTCTCTCACGACAGGCCACCTCCATTAAAACTGGGAACTCAACATTGCAGTTGGTAGAAGATCAGTGCAACACTGGGGAGTTTCAAGCAGAAAAATGCAAATGTTATTCTGCTGAAAAAGTAGGACCAAAGGACCAGGTTGACATCTGTTATTACTCAGCTCCTGAAAAACAACGAGTGACTGCTGACAGGTAATTTCAGACATGACTAACAGCTAATTAAAT
>JBAMYA010000004.1:9497719-9508083 GCA_037176975.1 Arrhamphus sclerolepis | reverse complement strand
CTTTAAATAGATTTAGTTCAAAGACACACTTAATGTTTTTAATGGAGTGTTTGGTCAAATACGATGCAAACTGAATTTAGACATAAAATTAATAGAAGGGCATGGGCATGTTTTTTTTTCTTTTCTTTCTTTTTTTTAAACACAGAGCAATGTAAGTGGATGCAAACACAGCCATTCAAGTGGAAAAATCTTTAAACCCAAACAAAGAACTGATGTGACACTTTGGTCTGTATCTAGGTACGGTTCTACCCCCCATTTAATAAGTTTGGCATCAATTTTAGTTTTTAAATTTCAATTAATAGGAATCCTCAACAAGTGCAACACATTTTCACATCTGGAAATTGTTGCAAGCAAACAATTCAGATACACATAAGCAATAGACTAAGAAAATGGTATAAAAATATGTAGAACACAGCCATCTGTAAGAACAAAAAATGGCTACAAAAATACCCCCAAAAGCATTTTTATCTCACGTTCAACTCAAACACATTTAGAGGTAATTACGCGGCGGTTGTATGAGGGGTAACAAGAGCTGACGGTCACCTTCATTATTGATAAATCTTGCCATCTAAACTGCTGGCATGACGTCACTAATCTGAAAACAGCATCACAAATTTTCAAACAGGCTCAATCAGGTCGAACACACCACATAGTTTAAGTGTGATGAGATACTCAATATTCTGAACTTAAAAATGAGATTCTGTGACCCAACAATAGCAGAACTTTGACAATACAAACATGTCCATAACTAAAGGCATAGTTCCTGTGGTGCAGTCACAAAAAAAGAGAACTTGTTCCAGTTGCTGTAAGAAATATGAAAACATTCCAGTAGTCTGAAACCATGTTACATGGTTTAATCTGGTTCTGTTGAGAAAACATTAATTCATTACAGATTTAATTTCCTCACAAGTAGTACAGTTATACAAAACGTGTGATTCACAGGACAAAAGCTCCCGAGCAGAATAAAACCCTCTTACCAAAGACATTTCTCACAAAAGTTTGGATTTTATTATACATCTACACACGTTTATAAATGCGTGAGAACTGGCTGTCCTTCTGCATCTCTCATCTAATAAACAGAAAAAAAAAGAAAAAGCTACGAGGTCACCCCCAACTAAGTCCAACTGCAGCATTTAAATCAGCACAGTGAAGTGGCCTTGTGCACAGACTAGATTGTCTCCAACTACTGATGATTCAACAGTGAGGTTTGCTTTTAAAAGCAGTGAGTGGGTTTGAGCAATCATTTTCACTGTGTCACAACCTCACATTTAAAATCTTCATTGTCCCCTCCACTGTGTGTGTGTATGAAAGCCTGTAAGTCAATTTCCTTAAAAAAAAAACAACAAAACAACAACAAAGCAAACTGTTTTCAGATAGGAAAACTGATCATGCCTCCAGTGCAATGATTTTTGCTCAAAGGCATAGAGTTTTTTGGTGGAACTAATTCAACAAATAAAAAAAAAAGAAATTCAGAGAATATTCTGCCAAGGAAGTTCACATTTCGTAAATCTTAAATGTACTGTTGTTTCAGACTGAAGCATCCCAGACGTCAGCAGTGCTGCTGCGGTTAAATACATCACGTCTTTCAGATATTTGAGGTAAAAGAAGCATTGTGAGAAGCATAAATGCTGTGTATGTGTTTCTGAAAAACAGCTGATGAATGCTTATCCTTAGTGTTTCAACTACTCAACCATACAGGTCAAAGAGTTGCAGATCTTCTTAAATGATAAAGAAGCCTTGTACACAGCAAGAGATATGTGGGAGGTCAGGACTGTCTAATAGCATCCTGCAGCAGAAACAAGCGCATCTAAAAGCCCATTACTTACACCACAGAGCAGTAAAAGGAGAGCCACAGACTAGCTTCATATGTGGCTGATTCTCTGTTTAAATTAGTATTCTGTAGCTGCCAGAATACACCCACACAATAATAAAAGTACTATCCACAAGCTGTTTTTCTGTAATAATTGCTTTATAAATGTTTCAAAAATGTACATCACAGTTATGATTTGTATACTCTGATAAGACAGACTGGTTTTTTGTTGAACAGTGCACAGTAAAAGCTGGAAGACCTCCAATATTCTGCACCAAACAAGCCGTGAGTGTAACTTAGGTCATTCACATAGCTCCGCAGACAATCAACAAAATTCAGCTGACTGCTTGCTCAAATTGATAACCGTCTTGGGCATGTTTAGTTCAGTCAGGCTCTGCTCACTTTGTGCAAATAGGCTGCTATTATTGTCTGTGTTGAGCCTCTTAAGCCTGTTCAAACCCCCTATTGAATTAGTGCAATCAAATGTAGAATGAGAGGATCTGCTCACCTGCTGTTTAATGCTAAAATCCCTTCTCGATATCATGGGAGTAAAGTGAAGTGCGGGGCAAGCACATAAGCACCAAGACTTGTGTGGTTTTGACCAGATTTGTAACATATATAAATAGTTTTGTGAATTATGAAGTATATGAACGAGCATCCCTATTGGTTGCTTGCGAGTGTCCCTATGGGTGTAAAACTGAGTGTAAAGACAAGCTACATTCAGCTTTTTTGGCATTTTAATTTTACCAACGTGACTGGTAAAGATTTCAAAATGTGAGCTCTTTACTTTAACTGTAAAGAAACCGGGATCTCCCCGTATAAAAGTTTGAACTTACAGGATTCTTTAGTGGAATGACTTTATTCTAATGTTCAGCTCTGACGCCCTGCATTTAGCTGACGACAGCAGGAATAGGCTCCAGCAGACCACCGTTACTCTGAACAGGAAAAAGTATGGCTAATGGATGGCAGGTTCGGCAAGACTCTCCAGGATGGCTCAACCATTATTATTAATTTATGTTACAGAAAATCTATTTTCAAAATTTAGAGTTCACGTCAAGTGATCATAAAGCCACAAAAACACACCCTGTGACACAGGCGGTGCAAAATATCATCAGTCAAACAACCAGCTTCGGTTTCAAAACATGCAATGACTGAAGCGCTGTCAATACCTCTTTCAAAAGGATTACGTACAAGGCTGAAATATGCAGAAACAGATAACCTTTACTTTTCTGTTTACTCAAACTGTATAAATGAAGGTATAGTGCTGACTCATGAACATTTGAGCAAATCATTAAATAGCCCTTTCAAATCTAACATGTTTGCACACTAGCTGAATGTAACTGTCTGCATCAAGAAGGGCTGCCAAAGAAATAAATCTCAACACAAATGACAAGTGTTTTGTGTTTAATTTGTTTTTCTTGGTAGGAGGTCAGTCTTTAGTTAGAGCCAAACAATAATGCATTTATCCATGAACTGAACTGATAACTGTTTTCCTAATCCACACAATTGGCAGGATCACAAGACCGGCGTAAAGGAATCCACAAGATGCATTTGTCCTTTTGCTGCAATAACCCCCCCCCAAAAAAAAAAAAACTTTCATTCAAAGGAGAATAAAAAGATTTGAGTTGAGTCAAATGACCTATAATCATTTCCTTTTTTGGTTCATAAAACAGTTTCCTGTCTACTACAGACAATGGTAGCATGTTAGTGCTGTTCTGGAAGTGGATGTTTTTAAGGAAATGCTTACTGTTTCTGTGGGTTTTAAATATGTTGTGCTTTGTTTCCTTGTTGCATATGGAATATGCTTTTTAACTTAGAAAATCACAATTAACAAGCGTCATGGTGATTACACAGTGTGGAATTGCGAAGTAATACGAAGTAGGTTTAGTGATGCAGGACATGAATCTTTGACATACATTTAAAATACAGCTTCAGGGTTGAAGGAAACCAACCAGGACATGCAGGGAAGGATAAATGTAACTAAAGAACAAAAAACGTTATTTGATTTAAATGAACCAAGATAGCATTTCTGATCAACAGAGAATTGATTTATTACTATAACCTTTCAATTTTATTAAGTCAAATATTTCTGTTAGGCATCCAACACAGACGGCCGTCAACAGGGCTTGGAAAACTACAAGTGGCAGCATAATTTTTTAATTCTTCTTTTCTTTTAATGAAAACAATGCTGCTGTGGGAACATAATTCAATTTCAAGTTACATATCTGTTTGTATCCTGTTTTCGTTGGCCTACTTTTAGAAGATAACACAGCAACAGCGGTCCCATGAGCTGACCATTGACACCAGGAGGTCGGTTTTAAAACCACCGTAGTCCCCGGCTCGTCCGACGGGCCTCTCCGCCCGTCGGACCTCAAATCTGTGTCTCCCACTTTCAAAATTGAGCCCACGGGAATGCGCGTACAGGACAAACAACTGGGTTTCATTTACCTGTCCGTGGTGGGTCCGTTAGCGTGAGGACGAAGAGAAGAGAGAAGAGGACGAAACTGCTGCTGTCAGCCTTCGGCAACATTTATCCTCCATTCATATTAACTCCTCTATCCAGAAATTTAAAAATATACCGAGGATCTGCAACGCCGCCGCCCTCTCTGGGATTATAACGATAGACGCTCAACGCGTTTTCTACCCATTTTCACGCACATAAAGCGTCGACTGACGAAACTAAACGAACTATATGAGACATAGTCGCATTACGCAGCGACGCGGATTGTGGTTCTAATCTGGCCGACGTTGCTAACACGCTAACTGGCTGGCTCCACCGTTAAAGGCGCTCGTCCTCCTCTGTTGGAGCTGTTGCTGCGGAGCGACGCTCCAAGATGGCCGCGGACTCCCATCACAACAATCCCAAACATCCAACACAGGCGGTCGTCAGCTGGACGTGCCGCCGGGGCGGAGCTTAGACCCTGCGTGTGCGTGCCCGCTGGACTCTATAATGGTGAGGAACATTATCCCTTTGATGCACCCAAGCACTTTTTTTGTGTGTGTTTTTGAAATTTAATTTAAGACATATTTTATCCTTTTTCCAGGTATATTACTGATGATACATACAAGGTTGTGCATTTTTGAGAGTCCTTTTTTAATGTAATTGTCATTTTTATTATAGACAACGTAAACAAAAACTCTCGTTAAAGAACATACGCACAAAAATGTGTGAAAACATTTTTGTCCCTCTGAATTAAAAAAAAAGATTACTTTTATTATTGTTATTATTATTACTTAAGGTGAGAACATAAAGACCTAGGGAACATATGTTTTAACAAAATTAAGGGGTTAGTAACCCTAACTCTACTATGCTGTTTAAAAATAAATAAAAATGAAGAAAAGGTTTGTATAACATTTCTATAGCTTGTTTTTGTTATATGCACATTAATGTGCCAAGGGGCGCATCCAAGGGATGTTATAACTGGCTGCCATGGTGTAACATCTAATTATGCAATACCATCAGGAATTGTGAATTTAACAGCACAGCAGCTTAACAAAGAAATTTCATGAAATGCATTTTATTTATAAGCTCACTTAAGTGTGAAAAAGGCAATGCAAATGTATTTGTATAGCACATTATTTACAAGGCAAATTAAAGTGCTTTCCAAAAGCATTCATAAAAACACCATAAGAATGCATATAAAATGTATAAAAATAGATTTCTCTATATCACCAGAGTACAGTGAAGCACGTGAGCACCAAGATTTGTAACATACAGTGCTCAGCATAAATGAGTTGTGGCACCCTTTTATAGTCAACTGTCTGCTGGACACCTGTGTCATGACTAATTAGACTCACCTGTGATTGTATTCTTGTTAAATTAGACGTTTGTAGTCAACAATTTAGCTTTGCTCCAGACTTTCAGTGGGGTGTACGCAGTTTTGCACCACCATAATTTGATCAAAACTGAAAAAAACATGTAATCTAAGTTATATTCTTGACCTTACTTTAAAGTTATAAGTTAAACAAATGTTATGTTAAAACTTTGTGATGTCAACATTTTGTAAATTGTTTGTTTTCATTGAGATATTATTTAAAATCTTACTTTTCAAATGGGGTGTACACGTTTATGCTGAGCACTGTTTATGAATAGTTTTGTGATTTATGCAGTAAATGAATGAGCAACGTTATTTGTTGATCTGCTTCTGTCACTTGAGAGGAAAGACCAGCTTCATTGAGCTTTTTTGACATTTTCATTTTACCAAGGTGACTGGTAAACATTTCAAAATATGGGGACTTTACATAAAACTATAAAGCAATAAAGGGTTTCTTTTGTTTTTCAAGTCATCTCTCCATTCTTTATCATTTTTTTCCTTTTCATGGACAAGATGTTTGCATATTTTTAACATTCACATCTATTTGTAACACCTGCGGTTGTTTTCAGTTTATACTGAATGCGTTATGAGTTGAAACAGTTTGGCTGGAAGAATAGTCCATCCTTCCTTTTCTTGTCTACACAAACACATCACACGTTGACTGTTGGTTTTTGTAGCTAAATTTGGTTCCGTGAGATATTGAACTTAAGAGTTCATTCAGTTTTTCCACCCTTCAGTGTAAACGATCTCTTATAAATTATTAAAATGTAAGTACAGTGTAAAACTGTGTGTACTACTAAGGTTGTGCTTGTCAAGAAGTGTTACTTTGCATTTCTTAACATGTAATAAATACATCTAGTGATTAAATTGTATCGTGTTTCAAGACCTTTTTTTTGTCAAATGTATTGTGAAGCAGGCGTACGTGATGCACAGCACAAAGAAGGTACCAGGAAATAAAGGAACACTGATCATTTACTGCAACAGTGAACAAACTGAAGCATTTGGGGTTTTTTTTCTACCAAATTTAAAAGATGATGCAATTTATATGATGTAGGAGCAAGCACTGACATAACAAGTTTGGTCTTATAATCTCTCTTTTTTTTTTTTTATAAGATTATTATTATATTAGAAAAAATATTTAAAGAAAAAAACAAAACAAAAAAGTAATTAGCACACTAAGCTGTATTTCACAGCGATGGAAACTAACCCATCTGTACTAAAACGTAACAATTTCTTAAAAAGTCTTCCCTCCACTGTACATTTTGCTTTCTTGTCCTCCAAAATAAAAATAACAATGTCCTTTTTAATTTCAGTGACATGTTTCTGGAAATGTCATCCACATTATAATACCCCCCGACTACCCCCACCCCCCCCACAATCCCAGCAGACAGCAGTTTCTCTCAGAAAAAGTCTGAGGCTTTCCGTCTCTTGGGAAGTTGGAGCAGATTGTCTGTGAGTGATGTAACGTCCTGAGTGCCTGGTGTCTTGGCTTTGTTGGGCGTTGGTGTTCCTGAAGGAGTGGCTGGGCCACCGAAGGGAGACTTGCAGCTTGTTATTCTGTGTGAGGGCGAAGGTGTGTAGCTTGCTCGCAGAGCTTTGTCCGTGTATTTGCTGGATGTCCGATTTACGAGCCGCTGCAGGGCGGGCGTGAGGGCTGGGCTCAGACCTTTGGGAGTAAGACTGCATGACAAAAAATGACATGGTTGGTTAGTGCATGGTGGCAATTTCTTTGTTAATGCACTAGCAAATCACAATCTTTACAATCTTTCTTTTTCTTTTAATCAAAAGCAAATCATTTGAAGGCTATTGTGAGGTGTTATAAGATTGAATCAGGTCTCTTTACCTTGCAAGGTTCTCTGTGACTTTTCGTAACGCTTCCTGTTTCTTTGCACGGTTTTTAGCAGCCGCTTCATTGGCCATCTTCAAACCTAGCCTCTCTCGTCTTCCTGGTTCTGGAATCTTAGAAGCAACAATAATCATGAATATCTCACGACTCCTAACTGGATCTGAATTTTCTACTGCTCTTAAAGTAAGTATTTATCACCTTAAATGACGGACCATGGTTCCTCTCAACATACGGAGTGCCTGATCCGTCCAAACGAAATGGAGTGCTCTCAATCTCACCCCAGGTCATCAAAGGTGACTCGGATACACCTGTTGGAATAAAATAATACAAAAGAAATTACAAAAGTACTAGTAGAACATAAAATTGGCCAAAAGGTGTGCTTTCTCTTCTGTTACTAGAAATAGAAAGTAAAGGAACTGACTAAAAGAGTCCTTGGAAGCACATCTGCAGATACGTTTTCTACTCAGAAAAACTATAGTAATGAAAGAAAAAAAAATATATATAATAAAACCATCCCAGGACATAAGACAGGATGGTTTGATCTGTTGTCTTGAGTTTATATGTGGTGAAAAATAAGCATTTTTTTGGACAGTTCATTTTCCTGAAATCCCCATGTGTGTTCTATTCGGTAAAACAGAAAAAGGAATAGGAGATCACTTGAAACTGATGCGCTGGCTCTTTTGCATCTTGTTTTGTACAGTCTGCAACAATAAAAAGCTCACTGCAAGTTGTTGATGTGGTGGTATAAAAAACAAAAAACAAAAAAAAAGTTGTATGATTAGATCTGTAGATGTTGCAATTACAACACCCACTCACCAGGTGCAGGTGAAGGAGTCCTTTCAAAACCATATCCGTTCACTGATGGGGAATCATGTGGGATAAGCTCTTTCCCATCAGGGCCCACTTTACCCTGTTTAAACTGAAGTGAAAAACACAATACGTTTGCAACATAATTCAGGTAAATATTCTTCAGCTGTGAAACAGGTTGCCATGCAAAGATAGCAAGTGACTTGTCATACAAGTAAAATCACTTGAAAGCGTATATACAGTAGCAAAGTAGCAAATGTACCTGAGCATTGAGGGCTGCAGCCTGCTGAATCTGGCTTTTGTTGAGAGCTTTGCTGAATGGGTCTCCTACAAAGCGGGTGTTCTTGTGGACTACCCCTCTTGGTTTCTTAAAGACAGCATCATCATCGTTAACACCTAATAGAATATGAAAGTGAAAGACATGTTAAAAAAAAAACAACCAACTCACTGCCTTTGATAAAGATTTAAAAAGGTGAGAAACATCATCACAGCCACCCAAGTTCGATCTTACCTTCTGGATAATACATCAAGGCATTTTTTGCTTTGTACTCCCACGTCTCCAGTCCAGCTTTGACACATTCAAGAGCAGCCTTCTCAGCTGATGGTAAGGCCAGGTTCTCCTCGTGGCGCTGGAAAAAGATCAGATATGTTTTGAAATGTTTTCCTGGTAAACTGCCAGCACACAGATCCAGATCACGCAAACCCTTTAACCATCAGAGTTGTTTTGATGCGAGAGTGAACTATAAACCTTTTAAATTGCATAAGTGCTCAACACTGATTTCATAACAACTTATTTGCTCAAATTAAGACTGTCCAAAACATCTCCTTTAGGCCTTTCAAGCTTGGGGGAAAATCATCCCAAAACAGTTGCAACTGGGGCTGTAACAAATCTCCTTGTTAGACCATATAATGGTTTTTGAGCCACGGATCAGATCGGTTTTCTGATCAGCAAAGTTTAAAAAAAGAAAAAGGGAGGCTTTTTTTCTCCATGTTCCAATGTTAAATAAATACACAACAGGGAACAAGATTCGACGAGTCAAATGTTTTATATATTATAACAAAATGATGCCATTGTAAAAGAACAGAAGAG
Source organism: Arrhamphus sclerolepis (assembly GCA_037176975.1). Classification (NCBI taxonomy): domain Eukaryota; kingdom Metazoa; phylum Chordata; class Actinopteri; order Beloniformes; family Hemiramphidae; genus Arrhamphus; species Arrhamphus sclerolepis. The sequence goes on along the minus strand of JBAMYA010000004.1, from coordinate 9,498,715 downwards.
GATGAAACCTGCTGAAACACTCATATTTTGCTTTCCTTCTAAATTAAAACTTTTATACAAAGGAAAAAAAACAGCAACATGCTTCTCAGAGACGTGTAGCAAAAAAAGAATGCAACTGAGACAGATGATACCTTCTGTGTTGAACAATCGATGTGTATCTGCCACAGCTAGAGACCCTGAACCCACCACCTCCTCCGTACACTGAGGTGGACCGTTAACAGGAATAGCACTCGCCATCTAAGCATTCACGATCTACAGCCTTTTTTTTTTCTTTTTTTCTATCTGCCGCTCAGACTGGTCCATGCCAGCCACCGATTGTCCAGGATTTATAACAGCCTGAGTTGCAACTTGTAAGAATGTCACATGATCATGTGCTAGTCTCACGATGCTATATGGTGGCGGTGGCGTTACAATAACATTAAACATCCATGCCTGAGAAAAACTAACAAAATACATCCTATATAATGTTGAACTACAGTTTAATATAACTCAGTCCCTTTGGTATTTTTGTCATAATAACAATAATAATGATAACAACAACAATAATAAGTCCCTTGCTTAGAAATGAAAAAGATTTTAATTCAATCCAACAATACTCAGTACACACCAACCTGTTTAAATTCAGCCTCTGCCTCATATAACCAGGCGTGCTTCAGTTTCTCCTTGTCTTTTGCCAGATCCATTATCTGCTCAAAAGACGCATTATCTTCACTGGTATTTTTAGCAAGGAAGCGGTCCAGACTGGGAAGCTTTTCCTCCTCTTTATCATCCTCCTTTCTCTCTATGAAAGTACAATTGATGTAGACAGGGTTCACCACAAGAAATTAATAATTCAAAAATAACAAGGGTAAGGTACAAGAAGTGTGCATACACACACGCACTCATACACACATATAAACATATACATAACATATATGGGTACACTCAAGCCCAAAATGATTCACACCCTTGTCAAATACAAGGAATTTCTTCATTTTCTCGCTTACAGATTATTAT
>JBAMYA010000004.1:9463125-9490048 GCA_037176975.1 Arrhamphus sclerolepis | reverse complement strand
AAGAAAAGAAAAGAAAAGAAAAGAAAAGAAAAGAAAAGAAAAGAAAAGAAAAGAAAAGAAAAGAAAAGAAAAATACATTTAATAAGAGCCTTTGTACGGCACATGCGCAGTTTGGACTAGTTTAGCCCCTCCTCTTGTCAGTGTGGTCGGCTTCAGCCTCGCGCTTCTCTTGAGTTTTCTAACTGCGCCATCCAGTCAACATGGCGGGCACCGTGGCGAAGAAGTGTCTCAGTCCTCTGGGTTTCCTCAGCAGGACGCTGTCAACCCCGGAGTTCATCAGCCAGTGCTGCTACCACCAGAAGGTAAAACGTCCTGCCTGCTGAAGATTTACCACAGCATCTTGTGTCCATCTTTGATGGTGGCGAAGCGTCTGCTGATGTTTCCGAATATTTCAGTAAAGTTTTAGCAACTTTGGTCTTCTTGAAGCTCAATACGAGAAGCAAGAGTAGTTCACAGAGGTCAAACCAGTTACTTATGGTGATGGTTAACTGGTAGATGACTAACTGGAAAGTGGCCTTTGTGTAACTGACAGATGCGCAATGTTACATCATTGTCAACTGGGATGTTTAGTACGGAAAGACAACTAGCCAATGAGATGTCAGTAATTTAACCAAGAATATTTTTCATGATTGATGCTTGTTTCATGTAAACTAGATGGCAGATTGAAATCTATGCGTCACTAATCTTCCTGCCATCTGCCCTTGGTTTTAATTCTTAAATCACATCCGATTAATGCGATTTAGGTGTTTGCAACGGAGCACAGTGTGCTAGAAACAGGTAATTGATGCTAATTACAACAGCACGTAGATATAACACGGTAAAAGGTTTGTGTCGGCTTTATTTTATTTATTTTTTCTCTCAAACTTCCGTATCATCCTTGGCTGTTTTAAATATAGCTTCACTGAAGTATTTTCTTATTTGGCTAAATGCTCTGTAACGTTGAGCCACCACACGATGAGCCTTTTTCAAGTTCCCAGTCTAATTGATAGATCAGCTGTTGTTTTAAGATGTCCATAATAAAGATCTTAGACATCCACCCACCCATCCAAATGTCTGCACTGTTTTATCCCATTCAGGGTCACAGGGATGTCTTGGTCAGAATGACTCAGCAGAAACTAACGGAAGAAGGCAGGGTGAAGGAGTTTTTGTTGGACAATGAAATCCGCTCCTAATCCGTGTATTTCAGAGTCTCTTACATAATTTTTTTTTTTTTTTTAGCTTTTGGTGGCATCCTGTTGAATAGAGAGCTAGTGGTCCACTTTGTGACAAAGCGCGGAAACTTCTAATTTTGAATTGTGAAGATGATGATTGTGGATTTCAGGAGGGCCAGGGATAAGATGGACAATGGTTCTATCATGAGAGAAGAAGTGGAGGTGGTGTAGGACAACAGACTGGACTGGAGCCGCAAAACTGATGGTCTAAGAAGGAGCAGAGCAGACTTTACTTCTTAAGGAAGCTTAGGATCTTCAGTATTTACAGCAAAATGATTCATACCTTCTATACAAACATAAAGAAGGTGTGCTGGGGACTTTTTCTGGAGCCTCTAGAGTCTCTGATTGTGCATAGAAGAATACTTTATAAAATGATAAACATATTGGACAGCCCTGAACATCAACATGTCAATGACACAATTCAGCAACAGTGGGAGGCTTCTGCAACACAGACCGCTCCAGGAGATCCTTCCTGCCCACATCAATAACCATCTACAGTGACTCTTTGAAGAAACTTTTAATAATGAAAGTTACTGCAACATATAATTTACCTTCAGGGATAAGTATAGTATTATTTTATCGAGTTGAACTGAAATGTGTAGTTGAGTGACAGTGATATCAACAAAGTTTGTCTATATACTTTCTGTAGCAAAATGTAGGGATGTCTCTGTTGTCCAGCTTCCACAATTACAGCAACAACATTTCTCACATCTCAAGGTGGTGGATCATTATGAGAACCCAAGAAATGTGGGCTCGCTGGACAAAAACAACAAGAATGTTGGAACTGGTTTGGTGGGTGCTCCAGCTTGTGGAGATGTAATGAAGCTTCAGGTACGCTGGTTACTAAGTATCAATTAATATCTGCCTTTTAAACATTTGAAGACATCAAAGCTAATCCTTAAGTATGTAACAACACAAAGAGTGAAAGTACGTTGCTTTTTACATTTATTATGGGAAACAGTGTGATGCACTTTGAATAATAGAAGCAGCTATTATGCAAAATGAAGTAGATATGTGTGAGCTCATGAACTATGATCATTGTTATACACTTGGATAAAATTGTTGCACCTTTAACACTTAAGTAAAAAAAAAAAACTTTTCTCAGATTGAGGTTGACAACGAAGGGAAGATTGTGGATGCAAAGTTCAAAACCTTTGGCTGTGGCTCTGCCATCGCCTCCAGCTCTCTGGCCACCGAGTGGGTGAAAGGCAAATCGGTGAGTAAACACTTTGCAGACATGACAGTTCATTCTCTGCACCTCAGTGTATGTTACATGTTTGCCTCCACATTTCTTGTCATGCTCTGTAACTGTAACTGGAGACGCGTGCCTCTCTTTTCAGGTTGATGAAGCTTTGATGATAAAGAACACAGACATTGCCAAAGAGCTCAGTCTTCCACCTGTTAAACTCCACTGCTCCAGTAAGTTTTCAATGAATTTTCTTGATGATGAAGCTTTTTTTTTTTTTTTTTTCTTTTTCTCCCCCAAAACTGTTCTGCACAAGTACAATTGAACTTTTATTTGCTGCTGCCACAGTGCTCGCGGAGGATGCCATCAAGGCAGCCCTTGCTGACTATCGTCTCAAGCAGCACGACGACCAGCAGGAGGCAGTGAGGGCTAGCAACTAGACAAAGCTCTGTCTCTCTGAGCTGGATGCCATCTGCTTCCTGTTGTCAAGAAGAGAAGAAGCAGGAGTCTAGCTTCATTATTTCACTTTCCAGCAGTTATGGTCACATGTACTTTATGGTCAGTCCTTTGTGGTACCCCAGGCGTTCTGTATTAGTCTGTGGTCCTCTTAACGTTGTCTACTGTATCCCTTAGCCTGTCACATAAACGCACAATGTGTAAGCACTGTTTGAGCTTCTGGTTCAAAGCTGAGCCTTATTTGATGAGATAGTGTTATATTTTGAAAGGTCCGATGAAGGTATTGATCAAACCTATGTTTGCACCTTAAAAGCACCAACATATTGAAATGTGGTTTAGGAAAAAATAAAGAGGGGGGGGGGGCAATAAGTGTAATTTATAATATTAACAAATGCTTCCTTGAAAAATCTTCAATAAAGGTATCCTGAATCATATTGTTTTCAGCTGCATTATTTTTCAGATAGGTAAATATTTTAGTGGCACATTTTGAGTTTTTGTTTTGTTTTTTTCTTTTTTTCTTTTTTTAAATGATGCCTCATTTGAAATAAACTTTGTACGTGAGCTGGAAACTATCTTGATAAAGTTAATTTTGAGGAGAGCCATAAGTGTTTTTACTAACTTCAGTGCACCTAGTGATTTGACCAAAATTAAGAGTAGCTTATATTTGTTTAGAAGCTTTGAATTTTATTAGACAAGGATGTAAATAAAAACTTTCTTTTTTCCAGGTAGTTGATGAATATTAAACAAACTAAAAATATTCTCTGTTACGGTTCGTGTTTTAGTCAGAAGAAGAAAGTATTTGGATGTGCAGATGTAACTCCTGAGGAATTTAGATAGACAAAGGTCAAATTTCAGAGCAACTGAACATTAATGGCTAAAATTAATTATGCTTGAAGGGTATTATGGAACATTTATTTAAAAAAGTACATGAACTGATTATTGAATCTGGGCTGAAATGAGATGTCACTACCCCATTTGGACCAAATGAAAATACTTTGAGAAAAAAACTTGACTAGAATTTAGTTTTCTGCATCTGCTTCAACAAACTGGTAGTTGATCTATTAGAAGGCAGTTTTCTGTCCTGCGATAAGCTGAAGCATAGCAGTGTCATTGTGAATGTGGAGCGAGGAGGGCCGCAGGCTCCTGCCAGTCAACGGCTCTCGTGAATCATCCCCTGGATTAGGCTGCTCTGGAGGATCCAGGTCTGGGTTTACCGCCGCCACGTCACTTACGGGACATTCGCACTCCTCCTTCTCAGGCAGACTTGGTAGCTGCTGGTTCAGGACACTACCATCTGCTTCAAAGCTGTCCTCAGAGTTCTGACCCGCTACTTTGTGACAGGGCTCACTTCTTTCTGGAGCGTCAACAGATTTATTTGGCGTGCGCAGGCTCTTGGCAGCCCTCATGATGTCGGCTTGGAGCTGCTTGTGAGAATCCACTGTTTCAGCTTCCTGCTCAGGAGCAACTTTTTCTCGCACTTCACTAAAGGGCTTAGTGCCACCAGTTTTATCCTGGTGGTCCACGTACATTTTGGAAGGGAAGGAGGAAGGGTAGTAGACGTTGACTTTGCGCCTGTGGCTCAAATATACTGACCCGCAGATAATAAGGAGGAGGAGAAGGATGAGGACGGTCGCAACAAGGATGAGGAGCATGTTTTCCTCCATAAAGTTCACAAGCTGTTCGATGAAACTGGGCTCTTTTTTGACTGGGTCAGCTGGCGTGGTTTGGTATTCAGTGGAGGAGAAGATTCTGGTGGACACGGAGTAACCGAGGTCTTCCTCATCTGTGCTTCCCTCCTGAGGGCTGTACAAAGGTGTAGCCAGGCTGCTGATGCAGAACACTGCACACAGACTGATGCGATGAAGGACCACCGGGAGCATCGTCTCCTCTCAGGATCTGTAAATAACACTGACTGTCAGTTCCATGTGGGAAAACAGTTAAGACTTCATGTTTACATTTGAGCCAAAGAGCATCTGCTTTTCGTACATTATAAATCTGCTCTTTTAACAATGAAACTGCTGCAGGGAATGTGTTTTCTATTTTTTTAGGGAACATCATAAGGACTCTTGGCCTCAATATTTTTAACCTCAAAATAAAGTTCAGTCTTCAGCTACGTGTCTGAATCTTACATCATATTTTGTAATTTTGGATTCAATACAGTTACAGCTTAGAATCTGGTTCAAAGTCTTGATTGTTCCTGGAACAATATTTATACAGCTGGACAGAAGACTGCGACGATTCAGAAAACACCTTCAGAGCTGCAGCAGTTGAAGAGTCACAGCTCTGCTCAGTTATGCAACTGAAATGTAAACCACATAATGGACACTGGAGATGAAAACATCATGGAAACTACATAACAGCTTTCAATACTGCATGTTGGAGATGCTACTCTAAATGTCTACATGCTGCACACAATGAAAAGGGACACAGAATGCAATGATTAGATTAAAATCTATTCAAAACTGCCTTTGTTTGAAAAGACATATTTGCCTTTGGCGTATTGCCTTTATCCTAACCCCAAAATGAGACCTCAGACTTGACCCTGCACACAATCTGGACCCTGTGTAAAAACACACAACTACCCCAAGTCTGATCAGATGACTACTGGTTGAAAGATGTAAATAAATACACAGCAAAGTGAAATAACCATCACTGAATTCATGACTTTTTAGTGGTATAAATTCTCTTATTTCTTATTTCTGCAACATGTTTCTACAAATCCACAATGTTTACCACTGGTTTTCATCACTTCTTCTTTTAACACAATGCAAGCATTTAGGAACTGAGAAGGCCAACTGCTGGTGCTTCAAAAGGGAAGTATGTTCACATTTTTCATGTTCATAGCCTTCTTTGTTGTTAATGTTTCCTTTTTGATTATCATACCCCACTAAATTTTTACAGTGGGTTATAGCTGTAGCACTGTGCTGTTGATAAACATGCCTACCATGATTTGGTATCGTCTTGCTGAAGTAAGCAAGACTCTGAAAATGATGTCGTCTGGATGGCAGCATGTGGAAGCAAAACCTGGAGATCATTCAGCAATACTTGTGCTTTCACAAGTGCACAGGTTATTTATTAGTTTTTAAATTATAACATGCACTATAAATAAGGAAATCTATCAGTTCATTTCTTACGTTACATTGAGAAACGTAAATACTGATCCATTTGCAAAACCCTTCCCTATTTTTACATCTGCATTCTTGTTTCAAATGAACCATTTTCAATCAACCCAATTAGTAAAGTGCTGCTTCCCGACCTTCTAAAGTGTGTAACATTCATTTACATTTTATAGCTATTTCCAAATAAATGAATTAATATCCTTGTTTCAATCTAATTTTTGTTTTAGAATTGGGCTTATGCAGAATATCAGTGGATTAAAAGTATGTAGATATATGAACGTGTCATAAATTGTAGATCTACTTGATCGTGCCAGCTGTAAAACATGTAATTAGTCATCAATACCCATCTACCTGGATCCCACTGCTCAGACTGTGGTTTTAACTGGTAGCAGGGCCCACACTCTTTTTTTTTTTTTTTTGTCTGCAGCTCTGCTGCATCTGTGTGCAAGCTGCCCCGAAAGAAACTCTGCTTCTAACTGGAAAATGGGGTTGGATTTTTATTTTCCCCAAATGAATCAGCCCAGACCAAGTGTATACTACCACACATGCCCTGCAGTCATATACGGTCATATGGACATAAGGCAGCCATATGTGCACAAAGAGAACAAACTTTCATTCAGCGGATTTCAGAAATGTTAAAATTAGGAACAAAAAACACTGACCCAGTGAAAACAAAAGTCATGTTAAGTGTTATGAGTCATGCTCTCATTTCCTGAGTCTGCATGTTGCTCTGAAGGCATCTTGATGCTTTCACATCAACCCAATCAGACTGTTGTGTGGACTGAAATTAAATCAAGACGCTTCTTTTCTATTTCAGTACATTTAATGAAAAGATTACATTTGGAGGAAAAACATACTTTACTTACCCTGCAGTGCAGAAGAAGAAGCGTCTGCTGAAATCCCCTCTGGTGGTGGGTGACTGAAACCCTCTAAGAAGTAAACTCAGACGGAGCTCAGCAAAGAGTCCATGCGACAGCTTGGCAAACCCACGCCACTTCTGCAGTTTCAGGTTTCAGCGTGGAGGTTTGTCTGAATATTGCAAGAAAGATGTCATTAACCACTGCCTCTCTACTGTTCTCCTCCCCCCTCAGTTTCCCTCAGAGTGTCTGGGCTCTCCGGCCTGCACACAGATTGTTCTAGTTAGGTAGGAGTTTATAATATGCTGTGGGGGTAGGGACCTCCAACCTCCTCTCCGGTTTGGATAACTGGATGTGAAAGACCAACAACACAACAAATAGAAGTTTGAAACTGTACAAGCCTCAAACATCTTTTTTTTTATTCCGCTAAATCTCTGATTGACAGCCAAGCCTTACCATACCGATGACAAGCAACAAAAACCTCCTGAGAGCAGCATGTATAAGTGACCTGCTACTGCTGCAAGAGGTTAATGTTTCCTGTCTTGATAAAACAGCCGTAACAGCCAGGACATTCGGGGGGGTGGAGGGACTGGAGAGTCTTACAATGTGGTGTTATTCATCCAGGGACAAGCAATTAAACTCACACGGCGTGAGTATGACCACTCCAGGATGGCAGTGTGACTTTACATGAATGAATGGATTTTTCTTTTTCTTTTTTCTTTTTTTTTGGCAAGTTTCTGTTGTATGTGATTACTCAAGACAAATCTAGCTTTATATGGTCAACAGGAGCGTGACACGAGGGCCCTGCATCCAGCACGTTTACATTTCAGCTCCGTTCATGGTCACCCACAGTCTGTTTCAGTTCAGTGGAAGGAAAAAAAAACAAAAAAAACAAAACATGGCTTCATAGACCAAATGAGATTTCAGATAACTGTTTTCTCAGAAAAGGAAGTGAATAATAAAAAAAAAAAGTTCCAGTAAAGAACAAGGGACTCGTGTCAAAACTTTCATAAATGAGAGGACTTCGATCAAAAGCATCCAGGTTTATTATGACTCTTTACCAATTTACCAAAAAGGGAATTTTACAAAAACCTCCCTCCCCCTTAAGATGTGAGACAGACTTGTCTCTAGACCATTTTCAGTAAATTTAACAGGGTATGCTCTTATATTACTTCTGTCCACTATCCATTTAGGGGAATAAGTAAGAAAGAATTTGCCAACAAAAACCTGTAGAGTTTCATGATTTTTGAATAAATTCAAAGAAAGATTCTTGGATTTATGAGGGACATAAGTCTATGTTGAACTGGCAAACTAACAAATGATCAATTTCAGTTCAAGAAAGCACACTTTTCATTTTCCTTCAGTGTATTATATTTCTTTTTTAGCATGTAAAGCTTCAATATTCAAAGTCAAACTCAAGAGAACGTTTTTCCGTTCAACAGAGGCTACCTGAGTACCGCGAAATAGTGCTATTTTTATCCACTAAATGGCAGTAATGCGTCACATTTGGGGCTTTTTAAAGACACGACCACTTCTGGTAAAGAACACAAGAAGCCAAAAACAAGTGATACAGATTAATTAATTAATTTTACATAGTTTTCTACCTTTAAACAACAATGGTGAACTACTGAAATGCTGCAAATCAAAATGTTGTAAATCACACACACCCAAAGGAAAAGAAGCTGCACATCTATGCCGTCATGGCTGACGTGATGTGATGTGGGTAAAGAGGCTGAGAGATGTCTCTGCACAGAGAAGAAGGAAGGGACTGATTTTAAGAGTAAGGACAAAACAGGGATGAATGTTGATTCAGGTTGTGTTTCCGTCATTTCAACAAGGACAAGCTCAGCACTGATGGCTACACAAGTTGTGATCCTGTCTGCCAGAGCTGCTGCTCCCTTGCGGTCCACTGTTCTTGGGTAGCCTCTGCTGAAGACGTGGTTCCTGAACTGCCTAAAACACCACATTCTTTTACGTGCATAAAATATTTACATCGTCATGTAACATAGTGTCACAAAAATATAAACTTGAGCAACCTGAGTTTTTTTTTTTTTTTTTTAAGAGATACCTTAAAGAAACATTAGCTAAAAAAGGAGAGTTTCAGACAGAAACTGGCAGGAGGTACAGCAGCCATTTACAGGACGACTTAACATGTTGTTTGGACATTAAATCATGCAAATATAATCATGTAGCCCCCAAAATGGAGCTATTAACTTGTCAGTACTTTTAGCATGTTATGGCTTCTTTAAATACCTTTTTTTTCTGCTGTACATGTATACCAAACTTTACATTTCTTTATAGCTGCACAAAATCATTAGGCAAACTTGTAAAAAAAATATCAAGGAATAACATGAACAGTGCAGGAGCTGCGTCTGTAGTCTGTAGCATCCAGCATTTTCGTTCTTCAGCCTCTGGTCTGGAAATCGAACAGTCTCGGTGAAGAACAGGAGCCCCTTTACAGAGCAAGTCTTCCTGTGTCCCGTCCCAAAGCGAAATACCATCAGGCATCTGCTCCGGATGTTTAAAAGAAAACAGAAACACAGCTTTGATCCCTCTCTTCATCCTGGCTTCACTTCTCCAGTGGGAATAAGTGTTCATTTTTGCAAAAGAAGAAAAAAAAAACCCAAAAATCAACAACCCGAAAAACATTTTTGTCAGATACAAGAAGTAGCACTGAAGCATGAAACAGTGTGTGCTTGTGGTTTCTGCGTCTGTTCCTCCGTTATAAGCGGCACGCGCTGAACCTAAACCTCCAACACCAACATCAAAGCAGCAACTGTTTCCACATCATTGACGCTTGATAGATCAGTCTGACACAAAATCAGCCCATAAAGTCCTTCTAAACGTTTTCCGGAAGGAAGCTGCTGAGAGTGAGGTTATCTCCTAATTCCTCATCGCTGTCTCCACCCAAAGGAAACACCATGACTCCGTTGGTAATTGGATTGCGTTGTCTTATGTAGGTGTGATTTCTCTCAGGCAGTAGAGCTGAGATGCACATCATCTCAGTTTCCTGTTGAGGTTTCCTTAACTTATATCTCCTTTCTGACAGCTTGACGCAGAGGACGATGGTAGAAACCATGAAGATGGTGGCTATCGCAGCCAGGGAGGCGATGACGATGAGGCATTGCTTCACCGTGGCCCATGTGGAACAAGATTTGACCGGAATGCACGAAGTCTCAGAAGCTTCACTGGGAGTTGCTGTAATTGTTTGAGTTGGAAGTGGAGTTAAAACTGTCGAGTTCCTGGGTGCTTGAGATGTCGATATTCCCGCAGGACTGGTTGTGATTGTTGCAGTGGAGCTCAAGGAGTCAGCTGAAGTGGAGCTTGACCTTAGCAGGTCAAGAATGTGGGATGTGGAGTTGTGGACACTTACGGTAGAAGTAGATGAGGATGTGCGTGAATGCTCAGTGCTGGTGGATGCCACAGTCTCTGCAGGGTCTGGAATGAGTGATGAACTGGGGTTCGTCCCTGCTGACTGAGATGTGGAGCTGTGGACACTTGTGGCATAGATGAACTGAGGAGTGTAAGAACTCACAGTGCTGGTGGACATCTTCGTCTCAGTGGCGTCATGAATGAGCGCTGCCTCAGAGGTGGGCTCCGCTGTCCCTTCAGGTTCAGAAGGTGTGGCGTTGCTGAGTTTATGGATCAAATCCCTGTGAGTAAATGTGTCCACAGAGGCGGTGGAACTTAACTCTGATGCTGTTCCAGCCACCGTTGCTGCAGACACGTTTGCAGGAGCAGTCCTGTCAGTAAAACTGGTGGCTGGTGGTGGATGGAACTGTTCTGTTGTACGACTGGGTGAGTCTGGGACTGCTGTAACGTGGGAATGTTGCACCTCATCCTTAACAGTGGTCTCTGCTGTAGAGCCAAGACTTTCAGAGATGCCGGTGGCTTCAGTTTCTGTAGTTTTCAGAATAACCAAACCATCCACTGTGGTGACAGAACCATCAGTTTTATTACTGACAGCTGCCTTTTCATCTCTTTCAGTTGCCGCATGAGCAGCGGTCGTCGCTCTGATTGTGTTGTTTGGCTTCACCGTGACGCTCATGTTGGTTTCTGGTGTGGAAGTTGTTACAGACTCCATAAAAAACAAAACACAGAGTCCCCATAGCAAAGGCACGTTTATCTTCGCGCTGGGCAGCATTATTGTTGGATAAAGATACTGAAATGACAGGAAAAGGTTAAAATTTATTGATTACTCAGAAAAAAATGTAAAATCAAAAAGACGGGGAAACAATGCTTCAGCAAATGATAGTGACATTTTACATGAAACAGTCATGTGCCTTTACCACACCCTTTACCTCAGTGCATATGCAGAGAAACTTGTAAACGCTGTCTGGATAAGAAACTGCTAATTATTCCAATACATATATATATATATATATATATATACTTATATATATGTAAAAATATTAATCAGAGGAAAATGAAATCTCTATATGAATGTTAAAAATCTCAGTGTTGTTACAATGTTGCAAAAGTTACAATTAAAATAATAAAAGTAGGAAGAAAATATCAAGCAACATTATCTAACGGCATTACTTTAGAGTAGACAGCATGCCTTTAAGCCAGAAACATTCAGGAGAGCCTGACCAGAGCCCGACCATAGTCTTACCTTGCTTCAGGTGAAATCGAAGAATGTAAAATGACGAATAAAATTAAGCTTCAGTTCATATCAGCTTCTCTGGAAGGACATCCTTGCATGCTGACTGTTGCTCGGCTTAATAGAAGAAGCAGGAAATGCTTACACTCTTAAAAAAACCCCACTATGGTATATGACATCAGTTAACACATAGACGGACACACTTCCCTTTGACACCGAGCCTCATGTTGCATCACCTTTTTTTCTTCTTCGTCTTCCCTGGGCCTTACAAATGCTCAGCTATTGAATTTTAAATACATAAATGTATTTATTTGAGGAATATGTGTCTGACCTGATAAAAGACAATCAGAAAACAGCTCCAAGGGTACTCTGTGCAGAGTGTCATTTGCATGTCTTGATTACAGTTGTATTTAAAGCAGCAGGAACTACTCAGTTCTGTAAACCGCTCCGATGCTTCTCACATGTCAACCCTTTGACCACATGTCTAAGATTTAAAGCTTCTCGTGATGTGGGTAAAAAGCAGTAAGTCAAAGATGTCAGGGTGCAGAGTTAACCACGGTAGTGCAACATTCTTCACATTAAGTGTATTTTCATGGAGTAATCAGATCAGCTCAAACTCTATGCAATCACAAAAAAAAACAAACAAACAAAAAAAAACTGTGATGATTATTTAGCTGAAATGACGTCTTGGCTTTTAGAGGGTGGCACAGGACAAAATCAGTCACAACATGAAACTCAGACTCCCACTTTTGTAGCTTCTGTGGAAATCATAACTGCCACTTCCTGTGTTGGTGAGTCACACACATGAAGTTTTAAGGAAGACACAAAAAAAAGGCAAGAATATATTGTGTTTATTTGTTTTTCAGGTTGCCATGCTGTTTTTTTTTTATTTTATTTCCATCACAGCTTAATTTGTGACCTCATTTATTTTCTCGTTTCACTGATTTGCTCCTTTTTCTCTTCTAGCTCTTCACTCTTTTTCACCCAACGTTCTTTCCCTCCCGACCGCAGTTTGACAGCCAGTTCACCTACTCCTTTTTCCTCAGCCAGCCCACCTGCATGCACTTACCTGATGACTTTGGCTGTGTTCTTGCCTCCAGTTTCCCACCAGTCATTACCAGATTCTATGCTACTTCTTCATGTTGCCTTCTTCTTGCATTTCAGTTCTTGTTTACTGCAGAATCAATTCGGCTGCCAGATCTTCTTTCTTATACTGCCTTTAAAATCTAATGCATTTTATAATCCATATCTTGAAAGTTATGGACATTTTCATTCTTCAGTGCTGTGCATCATTTGTAGCCTGATAAGTAAAAATATGGACTGATGCATCCGCATCAGTGACATCACTGGACGAAAATGTCGTTGCATGGTGGAAATTGCTAATGTGTGGAACAGGCCATCATCATGTGGCCACAATTGTATTATTTGTGCAGTCCAAGCTGTCAGCATGAGATCAAATACCATGAAAAACTGCTGCCACAATGTCCACAGCTGTGCATTTCAAGGGTGGGGATTAAGTGCTCCTTAATGATGACTCTGTGCTGTATCTCAGTAGGCTGCAGAAAATCATCTAATTCATCCGGAGATTAAAATAAAAATGAAATTGAACCAAATATATCCCCGTGTAATGCCTTATAATAACTCTCACCCAAACAGCAGATTCCACTCATGGCTGCAAATCATTAGAACATGGCCAAACGTTAGGCGTCAAATAAAAAAAATGAAGGCCAAGCTACATATTCATTTTTCACATCTGACCACAGGGAGGCAGAATATCACAAGAAAGGTCATGTGTCAGCTACAGCTCGCCACATGCTGTTTTCCAGAGTTGAGCTCAAGTGGAAGTAAGAAAGATTGCAGTTCCTTGAATGACCATTCCTCGCGGGTCCTTTACAAATCTTCCCTTCAGCTCATCAGTACTTATTTCAAATTCTTTTGGTTGTGACAACGAAAATGAGAAAGGGCAAATTTGACTAGGGTAAATGTAATGAAAATGTAGTATTCAGACACTTTTTGTATAGTCAAGCCTCTGGGAGGTGCAACAGTGCACCTCTAGTGGGAAGAAGAGGTATTGCAATACATACCAATCTTCACTCATTAGCCGTGTTGTCCGTGAGTAGTAAAAAGAAATTCATTCCCAACCATAAAACCTGGGATTTAAAGCCACATTAAAGGATTTGACAAGTATTACGCTGTAGTAACTTGGAAACTAAAGATAAAATACTTAAGTGGTCATAACAGCTTATTGCATGACAGTCCAACCAATTATCTTCATGTGAAATAATTCGTACGATGACGTAAACTACAACAGCAGTGAATAGGACAGAAAAATTGCTGTTTTGTACGGTCGTAGCGTAAATTTATCAGCCTGAACAGATCAGCTTCTGGGTGGTTTTTTTTTCTCATGTGAGGTTTTATCAGATGGGAGAAATGAAACTGAGGAAAAGTAAACCCAGCAGATGACAATGCAGAAGAGCAAGAACAAAAAAAACAAACAAAGAAATGATGTTTACATGTGTAAAACCTTTATTATGTGCACAGAACTGTTTTGTCAGGGGGTCAGTGAAACACAAGCTGTGTGAGTGGTCCCTTCCCAACATTAATATGCACTGAACAGGGAAACTTCAGTTTGACCCTCAACAGTGACGAGAGGCACCACTACATTTTGCACAACATTTACACCAGAAAGATGCAATCCCCATCTCCTCCTCCTCCTCCTCCCTAGATCCCCGTTGGAACTCCCGATGTTAAAATTCAAGCCCAACAGAAGGGGACAAAATGTTTTCGAAGGATTTCTTCCACATTCATAAATCTGATGGATTTTAATGAGCAAACTGGTGGGAATAAAAGAGTTTAACAGCTATTGTTAAAAAAACGAAACAACCAAAAAAAAAACAAAAAACAACCAAAAACAAAAATCCAGCTCGACTATGTTGTTCTACCAGGTTGTCACTGGAATGTACAACGGGAGAAAAAAAAAAAAAAAAGAAATGTAAAAGTAGAGCATAAAACGGCTCACAATTCATATTTGGCAACACAAAAGAACAATGGAAATACTGATGCTACATACAGAGCAGAAAGTACAAACTTCACGTAAGAATGTTTTACCACAATTTCAAAATAAAAACAGTTAAGACTTCCTGAAACAAAAATGTCTTTTCTTCAATGAGCTGCAAGAGTTTTTTTTTCCTTTTCTCTGTATGAGTGTGTCTGTGTGTGTGTGTGTGAGATAGAGAGAGAGAGAGAGAGAGAGAGCGTGAGAGAAGAGTGGGAAACAGGAGATTTGATGAGCAAAAATAAAGTTCATCTTGGAATGTGAGCTTGGTCTCATCACCAAGCTCAGTTAAGCAGAATCTTGGGAATTTGGCCGTGGCTGACGCCGTCAAGTCAACTCTATCCTGAACAACCGTCGATCCCAGGAAGGCTCTGCGTTCTTACATGGCGACCTTGGCAACTTGCTCCTCCAGTCTGGCGATCCGACGGTCCTGAAGGATGACACGGTCCCTGAGTGACTTGAACTCTCGGAGTACCTCTTCCAGTTTGTCTTCCATTTTCTGATAAAGACAACAAAAAAAAAAAAAAACAATCAGTAATTTTATGAGCGTTGTCCTGATACTTAGACACATTATTTTTCTAAAAAACTAAATGATAGAGAGAGCAGTGTGGAAGCAACAAGGAGCAGTATTTTATGTTATTGCAACAAGAGTTCTCAGTCTCATAATAATTCAGATTAGCTTTGTAATTGTGTAAAACACAGCAACAGTGGATGAAAAAAGCAGTGCATGTCTGAAGGTTGAGATCTGCAGAACTGCATCGAAGATTTTGTTAAGACACATATTTGTAGAATGTGTTGTCAATCCTGGCAGACCCTGTGGTCCTGTGGCTGTTAATATTTTCCCCTGCTGCTACACTGAATTGCAACCAAAATATCGAAGTATGTGCTGATCCACAACTTTCTAGACTTGTTCCAACCAAAATAAATTACCGTGAACACGGAAAATGTCAACAGAACAGTGGCAAGTTTGAAAAATGGACTTTGAAATGGTTATAGAAAAAAGTAAGTGTGATGCATGAGACAGAATAGCACAATAGGATTTTGTGAAGAACTAAAATAAATGTTTTTCAAGCATTTTCCTTCAAACACTCACCACTGAGGACTGTGGAGTAGCATGCTTCTGGACAGTTGAGATGGTTTCTGCTTTTGGCGCTGGCTTGGTCTCCAGGACGTTTGTCTTGACCACTTTCAGGTCGCGGTTCTTGGTGGAGACGTAGCCGTCTTTGAGCGAGATCAGGATGGGGCCTCCGTTCTTTCCAGCAAACCACTCTTCTGCCTCCAGGGAAGGATCGGGGCCAGCCGTGTCTGGATACAGGTCGTCCTGGAACAGATCCGACTGGGCAGAGGACAAAGCGAATGTCATGCGGAAAGGAACACAGAGGGAAGAGGCTGAGGTATGGTCACAGAAGAAAAAACAACAACAAAACACACAGAACAGACCCTGCAATGAGAGAAAAGCTTGTAGGTTACTTAACATGAACAGACCTACCTTACGTGGGACTGTCATGATGATTGGTTCACATTTTCTCTCATGTAATTTGTAAAACCTAAAGATATGTAATGTGATTAGCATCACAGACAAGAATGACAATTAGAATTATTTGCACCACTTTACATTCAAACATTTTTGCCTAGAAAAAAACCCCCCAAAAACTGTTCAGTTAGATAAATGAAAGCCCAGTGGGCACATGCTAACTGAAGAATAAAAACACCACAACCAACAGCAAAAATACTGTTGAAATACCTTGCAATTTCACATTTGTTGACATCCAGACCTCTCTTGGGCATGTATCCCATGCCCCTCTGGGGCTCCTTTGTGGAAAAGGTGTTGAGGTAGTGAACAAATGGAGCCTCGTCAGTGATCTCAAAGTACCGAATGCTGCTGTCACCCTGAAGACAGATTAAAGTTAGCCTTTTGGGGAAGGGAAACTAACTAACTAACTACCTGAGGCTGACCTTTCCACACAGGTACACTATGTTGGTGTCAGGGTCATAGAAAGGCAGCAGAACTCCATTACTGGTGTCCATCTCTTGAACGCATATTGGCTCATCCATGTTGTCCTGCAATACAAAAAGAAAGAAACACATTTGAAACGGTGGAAAAGCTTAGAAAACACTTAAGTTGCATAATATAGAGCTGTAGCTAAACAATAAAAATATAAAGCCTATTTTGTCACTTCATGAAAAGTGTTTTTTTTAATTAAATCAAGGTCTTCAACTGTGAGGTCCATGGGTAAATGTCCTACTTTGTATTTAACGCCCCCAACTGGAGCTGGTGTGCCACATACCCCCAGTGTACGGATAACGCCAGAGAAAAATGATAGAGAGAACAGTTTGGTGTAAAAGCAAGGATTTTAAGTGCAGGATACAACTGAAAGTGGCCCAATCCAAATGCCAGCGCTTTGGATTTCAGACATGATCCCGCAAAGTCCGCGAGGAATTTCCAGCGGTTTAATCATCAGGTGCATGAGCGCTCGCTTTCCAGCATGTTCAGCTCTTTACGCACACTTTTCATGTCTTTTTTTCCCCAAGACTTTGCTTGAGGGAATTACCTACGACTCATAGCGTTATGATGTCAAACCTCGAACACAACAATATCAGGGAGGCGAAGAGGAAGGAGCAACTAACCTGAATATTACAATAGAAGGTATGTTTTCAAAAAGACTTAAACTTACAGTTCAACTGGGATTCACAGCCAGAATTGTGGTTGTTGCACATCTAAACATTTTGAAATACGTTTTTTTTTTTTTTTTTTGGAGAAAGTGAAAATTGTAAACATGTTTTTGAAGTTGCCAGTGGAACATGATGTCTAAGCCTATCACACTCAGGACGTAACCAGGTGGCATGTGAGGACTGGGCGATCAGACCTTAAAGTGGAGACTGGGGTTCAGCCAGAATGTGTGAGATGCATTAGCGAGTTAAGGATTAAATGAGAGTGACAACAATGACATACAGATTTCCACAGGGCTAGTTGGCGCTCGCTCATGCGGCTGAATCCAGTTGTGAAAATGTTTCCATCTGCTAAAAAGATCGCCCTCATTGGTCGGGCTCCCTCGTGAGCTTTGTCCTTCTCCTAAAAACAGAAACGCACTTGTGAGCTTGGGCAGCCATGACTGTAGGCGTCACCATCACCTTGTTGCATGATTATGTGAGAGATCACACCACATGGGAGGCGCTCTAGCCTCAAATCCACCGCAGTGTTCACTTACTGCCACAATCTTCTTTTTACGAGGGTCAATGACGCGGACCTTCTTGTCCTTGCAGGCTGTGCACAGCAGGCTGCCGTTGCGACTCCAGCTGACGCTAAAGATAACATCAGGGTGCATGTCCTCCAGGTTGATCATGGCCTCTCCCGTGCCCACATTCCAGATGATGATCTGGTTGTCACACCCTAAAATGGACATGCACAGTCTGGGTGCACGCTGCTCTATGGTCCAGGTTTATTTTCAGAGATTACATCACACAAAGCAATGCAACAGAAGGCATTAACATTGTTTCTATTTGGAGTGCGCAGCAGACAAAAGGCAGACCGCTTAATTCAGCAGAAGTATTTCAGTTTGATGGGGATGATGTGCAGCAGAAGCTTTAGTCAAAGGCTACCTGCACTGAGGAGAACGTTACGCGCCGTGGGATGCCAAGACACGATCCCGACCCTTTTAGAGTGGCCCTCTAACACAACCACAGGCTCCGACAGCGGAGTGTCCAGTCCATTTTCAGGTATCTGCCAAACCTATGCCAGATTATGAACAAACACAAAATAAAGAATGAGAAACTGTGAATTAAAGCAAAGTTTTACACTACTAAAAACATAAAAAACACATTCAAAAAGGAGGTATTAAGACTTTTCTAAAACAGGAAAAATGAGATTTGAACTTATATGAGAACAAGTCAGTTATTGCTATTTTACAAAATATTACATTTGCTGACTTTGCTGTTACTTTGACCACATTAGTAATCAAATCCAACTCAAAAGATTAATGAATTATGCCAAAAAAAATAATAACTTATTGAGTTTCCCACAATTGTTTTTAAATTCACTTCTTATTTCTAATTATGCCTAAGAAGGTTAAACAGTAAAACACTGACAGATCTCCTCTGCTGAACGACATACAGCTTCTAAGCAAGTGAAGACTGAAAGCTCATGTGATCCTGCAGAGACGGACTAATGTCCTTACCATGACCGTGCAGTCCTCCGAGCCACTGGCAATGACAAGATCATTATGAGGACACCAGTCGATGTCCAAAACCGGGCCCGTGTGACCACACACTGTCGGATACACCTTGTCTATACGGCCAGTCTACGAAACAGAAGACAACTTTGTTACAAAGACGTTAAAGAGCGTGAGCTGAAGTTGACCGACATCTGTTCAAACAATGAACGCTGATGACAGACAACATCTGTGAAGAGTATTACGTGGCTACATTCTTCATGTTGACCTTCGAGGCAAGAAACTAACTAAAGATGCAAAAACAATAAAAGAAACATTTAAGCATTGATTTTCGTAAAATGACTCAGACGTCCACTCAAAGTAAAGCCAAATTTAATATCATTATACGATATTAAGAACTGATTTGTGGCTGATGACTCAATTTATCTATTAAAGCCAGACATCTGCAATATCCATCTGAAAATACCACACTTATTGTCACGCGAGGAATATAATTAAATCAACTCACTGGCCCGACATGATGCCAGAGTACCCCCTCATCTCTGTGTCCAATGAAGTAATAGTAACATGATACACACTATCAGGCAGCTTTAGCCATTGATTATCTATGGTTTTTACTACAGATACAAGCCTCTGGGAGCATGAACTGGAAAACAGCCCTGCAGAATTCGCTCACATGTTCTGAAAGCTATAATATGATGACGAGCACCGCTACAAACCTTGTGCCTCGGGACATGTTTTTAATCATCACTGGCCATTGTTAAAATGTTTTTCTTTTCCTATTCTACTGTAAAGTAAAAACGCGATAAGTAAAAACATACTAACAAGTATTACTTGCATGCGCTGATTGATCAACTGGTGATCTGAATTGCCCTTTTAAAATAAGTAAAATAAAACTGGCGACTGGCAGAGGGGGCACTGGACTTTTATATTTTGAGATGTGTAAAAAAAATTAAAAAAAAAGGAGAGCAAATGTAAGCACTGATAATCCAGTGCATAAAAAAGGAGATATACTGTAATTCCTTTCAGTTGGATTTTATGTGTACAAATACCTCCGGGCATGGCATGTGGACTTTTATTTTTTATATTTAGAGTTAAAGCTATCTGCCTCAGAAACCTTGTGCAAAATATGGAATTGGCTTGGTTATTTGTAATCAGTATATTCAAAGTCTATAAACTTTAAGAAGGTGTTGACTGATGCTGCGATCTGTAGACCTCTGGTACTGACGTGGTTGAAGTGAATTTAAAATTGTTGGTGAGGTGGAGGATGCAGAGGCAAAAAGAAGTTTTCAATGTTTTCATATTAAAATAAATGGAATGAAGTAATAGAAAAGAGCCCTGGAGTTGCTGTTCACTAAAATTAGCTTCACCAGAAGTGATCATGTTGTACATTAATGTGCAATTATAATGGTGTACACCACTAATAGTCTAACTTTTACAGTTGTCTGCTGTGCTGTGCTCATTATATGCAAATGTTCACTAAGTGGATTAAAAAAACGCATCCGGTACAACAAATGTGACTAATTTCCCCTCTTTTTTTTTTTTATTATTGTGGCTGCTATGAGAACAAAACATAAAATACCACAGTAATATCTGTGTAAGTCCATTATTCATGAGTTGTTTCAGAGCTGCAGTGATATTAGCTACTTCAGCTGGCAAGTCTAATTCCAAGTATTAGCAGATGAATACTGACATGACCTGTATTAAAGACTGAAAATGGTTTATCTCAGTATAACTATAAACCACAATTTGTATTGCAATGATACAGAGCATGCATGCATCATTTTCATGAAGAGTGGAGCAGAAAACAAAAAAACAAAACAAAACTGGCATACAAAAACTCAGGAGGATTTTAGAAATGGAAATGACAATTTATTTGGACCGCTAATAACTTCAACATTGGGCCCTTCACAGGGCTGAAATAATAAGCATCATGTCCTGATGGAGACACAAGTATGAGAACGCCTCACCTTGTGAAGAGGAAGCACAAGGAACGCTCCTCCTCCGCTTGCGTCGATGATGATGGCAACAAACTTGGGGTTCACAGCACAAAAGGAGCTGTCCCATGTTACCCTGGACACACGGATGTCGTCGTAGCACTGGTCGTTCCTCACAGCCTGACCAAACACATGACGGAATTTGCTCTGTCGCACAACTCGCCGCATCATATCTGCAGAAGTAAATAGAAGTGCAGTGAGTCACAGTAAAAACCAAAAAACAAAACTAGAAGCACTGCACAAAGAGGGCTCTTAATCCTCAGAAATATAAAAATACCCCATCTGAGATTATGTTTTTTTGTAAATTGTGACTCAGTTTGATACTGTGCATGGAAAGGAAATAAGTCAGCTCTGCCTGTTTGCAAACGTTTAAAGTAAAATGTGCATCATACACATTACTTCCCCATCTATGTTTACCTCCTAATGTTGTTGTAATTTTCCAGACTTGTGCGTAAGCAGGATAAAAGCCCCAGTTCTGTATTTATTTAGCCCTTTAACCCCCCCATGTATGACTCACAGGCACGCTCATCTTTTTGGATATGTCCTGCATCTATTTTAATGCAATTACAGCCCTATATCAGGACAGCACAGAGTATTTTCGGTTTTATTGATCAGGGTTTTAGAAATGAAGGCCCAGGACTGTCATAATGGATGCTGTATTTTTAAACTGATTCATCAGTTCCTGTGAAAGCGTCACAGATGGCCTGTTACTGCTGCAAGATTCTGGGAATTATCTCAGTTGTTAGCCCATGTTTAATCATCGTATTGCAGCTCATGTTTCTTTATGGACATGGTTCTTGTTTTTTTCTTTAACTCTCATTCTTGAGCTTAATTTCATCCGAAGCCCAACGGTGAATGACAAAAGATCTGTCAGCAGATTCCGGCACTGAAACGGTTAGATGTGCTGTAGAATTATAAAATGTCTGTTATTGTGGGAATACAAAGAAAAAAACAAACAAACCCAAATCTTTGAAACTTCAGGACTATTTTAGTAACATGGTTTACTGTGTAATTATCTGTATTATATCAGAGTGATAATTAAGCTGACAGTCGCAAGTGAGATTCAAAGCCGTTATACAAGCTGCTTTTTTTTTCTTCCTCCAGACATGCACAGGTTTGTCATCGCAGGTCACCTGCTTCTTCACATGCAGTCCTGGAATTTGAAAATGGAAACGCTGACTCACCGTCTATGGGATAAAATACAAAAACATGGATTTCACCCAAACACTAGAGCATTGTTTAGACAGATTACAAAGAGCTGAGCTGTATTTGTATCATGATTTGAAGCTAAATTTGAAAGAAAAAAAAAAAGCCCTGTTGCTGGAGAGTTTGATGTTTATTTTTTATAAGACTCCTGTAGCCTTTAATTATACACCCACATTGGTGTCAATTGTTGGGCTGATTTAGACTGTCTGAAGATTGTGTGAATGTCTACAGACTTACTGACACTCTGCTCTGGTTTGACCGAATCAAATATTTGGCAAAACCAGAAACATCTCTTGAAATTTTCCTTATGGGTATATCCTGGTATGGTTGCTAAAAGTTATTTTTAGACTTTCAAATAGTAATACCATCATCTTTCACACATGTTGTCCGCGTACCTAGAAATATCATCTGAGACTAAAATGTAAGCGATAAACCATTTGAACAGATAATGAATCAATGAGTCCACATCCATACAAAAGATTTGTTGTCTTATTTCAAATTCTGTTACCCATGTTGGTTTGGCTGGATATAACGATGGCTTTATATCTGAAGTAGAGCTGGGCAACTAATAAAAACCGACATTTAGAACCAATAATCAACGTAATCTTACTGTCAAATATC
Organism: Arrhamphus sclerolepis; assembly: GCA_037176975.1. NCBI lineage: Eukaryota > Metazoa > Chordata > Actinopteri > Beloniformes > Hemiramphidae > Arrhamphus > Arrhamphus sclerolepis. Next base: position 9,467,568 of record JBAMYA010000004.1, on the reverse strand, counting down.
TTTTCTTGTTTGAAATATTCATTATATGACCATATATAGTTAAACTTTGTGTTTCACTTATTCTAAAATCAAGGCTCTTTTATTAGAAAATTATCCCAGATTTAAAAGTTGATTTACAGCAAAAACCTCGTCAATAATTTGAAGACAAATTAAGCACATTTTATTTACAGAGCACTTTTCATAGATACAATCACAAAGTGCTTTAGAGCACGGATAAAATGCAATACAATGCAGGGATAAACAACACTAAGAAATTAAAATAATACTAATATAATCACTCCTTAATCGAGGTAACTTTTTCTTTTTACCATGATATTGATTCGCCAAGCCTTAATCTGCAGTCACATTGCACCTCAAAATTATTGTTTTGTTGCTCATATAAAGAATTCTGAAATCGATTTGGAGGTTTTCCATTTGTACTTAGTCACTTTGTGCCTCTGCAAAGTAATCTTATGCATCATTTTGGTTATTTCCCATGTACTTGGACAATAACCAAGTAATTGGGGAAATTCTGCATATTTTAAGGTTGTTTTGTCATTCAAATTTTCAATTTTAAAGTGTACGTGTTGTGATTTTTAAATATCTTTTAGGCCATTTCCTGTCACAAAGGTACACATGAGGGCATTTCATGTTTCCTTGTGTCTCTTTGGGGTCATTTTGCATCTCTTCATCCTTGTTTTGTGTTTCATGTATCATCTTTTGTCTGTCTGTGGATTTTCTTTTAATTTTGACAATATTTTCTTGATTTTTTTTTATATCACACAAAGATGTATAGCTCTCTGTTATATTTTGGACATTTAAGATTTAGTTTTTGTTACTTTGTTGTAACCACTTGGTGTCTCTGATGGGACATTTTGTCTCAATTCTGGATCAATTCTAACGTCTCCTTTAAAATAGTTTTGTTCATAAATAATATTTTTGTCAATCAAAAAACAAACAACAGAAGCCTGCAAGGGACAATGGGTTTGGAGAAAAAAGTGCAGTCAGAAAACCTGTGGGAACCTGAACGTTATTCAATTTTCGAAACAATAACGAATAAGTGGGTGTATAAAACGCCGCCAGATGCAACACTTTTAATTTAAACGCACTCTGGCTTATTATTATAACAGCATATTAAATATTTGAATTGCGAGCAGGGTATACAGCGACAGTTGTGGTTTAGATGAAACTGGATGAATCGCACTGTGAAGCCGTTAAACAATGGTTGCCGGCTAATGTTAGCAAACGTTACCACAAAGCAACCACCTTCTAGTAATAAACGTAATACCTCAGAAACACAGAGCAGAATTACAATTTTAAACATTCTGCATGCCTTACCCAAGCACACAATTAATATTATAAACCTAAACCAACGCTAAGAATCTTTAAATGCTAGTGAAAACTTAGCATCAGGAGCTAATGTTACAGTAACTGAGAGCAGGGGGAGATGTGTGTGTTTTGCTGGGTACTATCCAGATGTGATTATCTTTATAGCATCAGAAAGCAAAGTCTGTTCAACACTCATATTCGAGGGGGAAACGCATAATAAACTACTACCGTTTAAATTGAATTAACAGCTATTAGACAGAGACGTCTGGAAACCAAGTGGCTCCGGACTAACGGAGCAGCTGGCAGCTGCGCCGCGGCTGGTCCCGTTAACAGCGGTGGACACAGACGTTTCTCAGCGAGCGGAGATGAGGTATGAGAAAGGGCACGTATTATCTCAAAATACACACGTGGAACTACATAGACGCACATATTCACTTAGTAAAATGTGCTGCATAACACAGGATAATCTGCTTTCTTTGCACATCCAGCCTAATGGTGTTTTTTTTTGTTTTGTTTTGCTTTTTTATGTTGCATCCAAGCCGCTGGTTGGTTAGCAGGCTGCTAACCGTTAGCTGCGGTGGACCGCTGCCAGCTGACGCAAGTGCAGATATTTCCACCCGAGCTTTTTTTTTTTTTTTGGCTGCTCCCATTCTCAAACCCATCCAGCGAGCTTACATGGATGCTGCAAAACCCCCAATACACCCAACGCAAAAAAGAGCACAATGCGGCGACATTTCTCCATGCTTTCTTACCTCCTAAATCTATGCAAGATTTTCCAACGCACGGGGATAATCAATCTCAACACATGAATCTGGCGGTTTAGGCGCGCCCTTATCCTGCAGGACGTTGCTTTAGTATCCCCTTGTCTCCACGAGAGAAAAAAATCTCTGCTGCAATCCGCTTATTCTCTCTCTCACTCAACTAATATGATATGACCAAAGCTAGTGTTTTAAGTATTTTCTAGGATGCCAGTTGACAAAAAAGCATCTATCGTCTGTTGTCCACCTGCGGAAGACTAGCGTTACTCTATTCTCATCCCGTTATTAAATTCAGCAGGATACACGCTGATGACTGGCTACGGCACATGCGCAAACGACAGGAGTATATTTCACAAGGACCTTAACTGGGAAAAGATATACAGAAAGCTGAACATCTCGTTATGCCGTCCTAAAGTTTTTTAAGTTAAGTTGATTTTGTTCTGCTTGGGAAACGTGGATTTTTGTCATTAGCAGCATCTTTTGTGGTCAGACTTCTCCCCTCCCCCCTGCCCCATCCCATTGCACCCAGACTGTCCTGCCCTGGCCCAGGACAATGAAGACACCCCCCTCTCCCTCCATCATCCCTTAGTAGTGAGAGGAGTCCTCATCCACATTGTGCTTCAATATATATGGCTTACAGGTTATCACTGAACACGTCTCCATGACATCTTTGATCAAGAAATTTGAGGTTTTTTTTTTTTTTTAAATTACATTAATATTGCCAGTTGACACTTTGATTCCAGCTGACAAATAAATTATCAACCCCCCTTCCTCTCTGTGGACTCCAGAGAGAAGCAATTGGAGACCAAACATGTATTTGTGTTAAACTCTGTAAGTCTTATTTTTCCATTCACTCTGTCATTTTGTAATAATTATTAATGTAGGTAGTTTTTCCCCCCCTTGACTTTAAGTGTTTTACCTCATTTTGTAGGTTTAGTTTTGGTCCACCATAATTTTTACACATTTGTATGAGTTTTATTTGGTTGTATTTTATCTCTTTAGTGTCATATTTGAGACATTATATACTTGGTATTTTCTTGTCATTGTAGTCATTCTGTTTGTTTTTGTAGGAATTTCACATCACATCTTGGCTGTACATTGCATGTCTTTGTGGCAACTTTGTCTAAAGGGTTATTTTGTCAATTGTTTTGTGGCTCTTCGGCCCCTTTGGCCCTCTTGCACACAAAAAAAGGGCCTGGTCTAACTTATTTTAGAAACACCCGAAACCCTGATTCTGTCAGAAAGAACTAAAATCATCAACAGTGAAGCACAACAGGATAAAGACACAGGAAGGTGAAGGATGTGGTGTGTGTAGAATACTGATCCATGTCTGTATTTAAGTGATGTTGAATTCAACATCACATCTCCTATTCACACCAGTGCCTAAGCAACCCAGCAGTCAGACATACAGCAGTGATGTTGATACTGAGCACTTGCTCAGCATCAACCATTGACCACAACCAGTATTACAGGATGGATCACAGTTTGTGCTGTGTCACACCGCAGATTTCCACCAGTGCTCTGGACTTCTGTTCAGATCTAAGACGAACCGCCCAGCCCGGCCAGCCTCCCCAAAAGCCGTAGGCACAGCCAGGGAAATGAGCCCATCACACCCCAGAACCAATGGATCACGGGACGGCATCAGTCAGCACAACTAGTACAGTTCACCAGTAGCACTGAGGGTGGAGCTTGACAGTGGGGCAAGGGCGTACCCCAGCCACCAACCCATACACTGCAACTCCACAAAGGGCAAGAGGCATGATTTCCCCCAGCCTTAGAGGAAACAGAAAAGAGAGAAGGCACCAGACCTAGAGGGAGGGGCCCAGAACCACTCCACACAGGTCTCATGGGGATTCAGTCACCCTGGAAGGGGCAGGAGGCCAGGCGCCAAGTGCACTGGAACATTGGTGCAACTCAGGGATGCAACCCCTCCCCATAAAACCATCCTTGTAACAACAATGTCACCAGACCCACAGGACGGATCACTTCACCACAGCCCACCGGTAGCTGAGATGGGCAAGGAAGGGTGGTGAGGGAAAAGAGAAACAAACAGGGCCGCCACACCTGCCCCTTATCTTCCTCTCTGGGCAGGTCCATTGCCTCAAAGTCTTAACCAATAACCTATATAATGTTGTCAAAGGAACGTTTTAGTCTGGGTGATCATTTAAAAACTGAAATCTGCATTTATTGTGCAAACACAGCATTTTTTGTTTAACTTTATCTTTATTTACTTTGTTGTTGTATCTTATTATACTTGTATTTATTGCTGACTTCAGTGATTGTTGGGTATTTACAGATATATATATATATATATATATACATATATATATATATATATATATATACATATGTATGTATATATCTCTTGTAAAACACT
>JBAMYA010000004.1:9436243-9463025 GCA_037176975.1 Arrhamphus sclerolepis | reverse complement strand
CCCCCCCCCCCCCCCCCCCCCCCCCCCCCCCCCCCCCCTCCCCCCCCCCCCCCCCCCCCCCCCCCCCCCCCCCCACCAAAATATGTCTCATGTGATCACTGCAGCATGATGTGAGTCAGTGAAACTGTGCAGAAAATACCCTTTTTTTTAAAAAAAAAACAAAACAAATCAGAGCATCGCTGGAGCACACCTATGCTGGTCCACCTCCAACCAAACACGTCTTAAAATGAGCTTCATATAAACAGTCATCAACGCATATTCTTGTGCAGATGCATCCCAGAAGCACAAGGTCACCTGGTAATGCCTTCTTGTAACTCAAACATGTTCTCAATATGTAAACTGATCTTTGAGAGTATGGATGTGATGACTTGTTGTTTAGAAATTGTGTTTGGACACTGTTAGTATGTTTATTTGCCTGATAATGTGTTGTATTTTGTTAAGTGGTGTAAGTCTATTTTAATGCATTTATTTTTTTGTTTGTTTGTTTGTTTTTTTGAATGTGAGTGAGTGAGTTGCGTCCGTGGTGAAGTCTTGGGAGTATGGATGTTATGAACTGACTCTATAGTGGTTGTGTGTACGCTCTTACATTGTATATTTGATGGTGTTTTATATACGTTTTATATTTATTGAATAGATTCTGGCTGCATCGGCTGGGTCGGGGACTACAGGTAAAAAAAATGAGCACTTAGAGCTATAACCTGATACAGTGCATCTCTGCTCTTGTGGTTAATCTGTCTGTTTTTTTTTGCCTGTTTTAAATAAAATAAATCACCACTGGTCTGATATGTGTAGAGTCTCACTTGGCTTTGACAATAAAGTTGTAGGTGTCGTTCCAGTGGGCCAGCAGGTCTGTAGAGTCCTCATCGTACACGCGGACGTTGTGGTAGGAAAACATCCCTGGGAAGAAGTTATCAATCTCTCTGGTCACATTCAGAATGTATCCGATTCTGCAACCAAGACAAAATCAGGTCTTGTCTTTGTTTACTTTTACCGCCACTGAGAACATGCAAAACTGATCCAAATCGCAGCCGTACTCATGATGTTACTTCACGAAAGCCGTGCGGAGACATCTGTTTCTGTCATGAATGGATATCATAGCTTTGCCAAAAGACTAAACTGTAAAACACATCAGTGTTTTTGTCAGGATTTAGGCTTGAATTCATATCACATGTGTAGCTGAAATCCAAACAGGTAAGAAAATGTATTTCTCATCATAATTTTGTATCCAGCAGAACATATATTTACATTTACTTTCAAATAAACATAATGCCGCAGGCGGAATCAGTCAAAATAGAAGCCATTTAACCAACAATGTGTATTTATTAAGTACTCATACAGCAAGAAAACATTTAATCATTAAAAACTGCATGCTAATGCTGTGCTTACCCGCAGTCACGTAGTTCTTCAAGGTTGGAAGCGTTCCACTCAGAGCCCTTGGAGAGAATAATGAAAGACCTTCTGATTATCAGTGCATCTATTTTTATAAGGATTTTTTAAAAACTTCTTTATATCTTGCTCAGGGCTGCAGGAGCTCCTAGCTGACAGTTCACTAATTCACTTCACTTCATGACAAGGTTCCAGCAGGTTCTGGAAAAGAACCTTACTGCAGCGAGCTGACGGACCAAACAACTGCAGCGCTCGTCTGCTTACTCTGAATAGTTACAGAATAAAACTTTGAGGCAAATGCAAAAACAAAAGCGGATCTGTGAAAGGAATTCAAAGAGCCCAACAAAAGAATTTACTGAGCAGCAATATAATTTAGCAAAAACTTTAATAAATCCAAGTTTACAGTGGTACGGCAAGGAATTGGATACATTTGTAATTGCTTACGTAAAATTGAAAGAAATAAACATTTATGCTGAAGTAACAGGAAGTGTTCAAATATCAGGAGTCGCTGAAACACGTCTGATAATTCAGCGAGCAGTGGAGCCGTGTCGGCCAAACAGGACCTCGATTTTCCAAACTTTCCCAGGGAACTACAGCTCTGAGCACTGGAAGTGGAGCTGTGAGTGATTCAAAAGGTTCTCGGCGCAACATTATCATTATTGTATCGACCCAGACGCAAAAAGATCTGCACGGCTACATTGAATAACATCATATTTTGCTGCTGCCTGGCAGTGGGAGCTTGATGACTCTACGGCATTCATCATCATCATCATCATCTCATAGTTGGCATCAAGACTCTTCTCCTTTCTTTGGAAACTCAGTCTACTATTAAGCCGTGCTGCTCGGGACCCAAACCATCTTTCTATACTATACTCGGGGTCTAAACGTCGAATGTAACACAATCAAACAAAGAGGTGAAGGCAGAACTGGTAAAGAAAAAGCGACTCACCAAATAAACGTGGTCGAAGATGAGTGTGGCCTTATCCATCTGACCCAGGATTAATAACATCTCGTTGTCAATGAACTCCTTGTACTCCTTCAGGTTGCAGCTCATGTGTTGCTCCAGCTCGTTACGGATCTGAGGAAGAGGGATTCATATGAAAACCTCACCTTTCCTAAAATAAAGGTTTCTGACAATAAATTACATGGAAGAATTTATTGTGATATAATATTCCAAGTTGCACTGGTTTTAACAAGCAAACATGAGAAAGCTAAAAAAAAACAACAAAAAAACAACAGCATTTGTCAGCTGGTTTCCACCGTTTGACATCTTTTTCTAAAGCTGCACTGTAAAAAGATGCAGACCGCCTACAAAATCTGCTGATGTTCTGATGTTGCACAAACCTCCTTTGATGTAATATTCTCCAGGTCCTGAAACATCATTATGTTGCGAAGTTTGGCTTTGATGAGACACTCGGTTCTCTCTCGCTCTGTCGGTCTGCAAACAGAGCACCAGTACGTCAGTCCTAATTTCACTGTTAAAATTAGCGCAGCACTCAAAAACATTTATCCCATCCTGGTCAAAGACGCAAACAGTTCAGGCATGCAATAACCCAGCGAGGAGGGGCGGGGGGATTCAACAAACTTCTGAGTCAAATAAAAAAACAAAAAACTATTTTGGAGTCACAACTAACTTCGAGTTCAATCAACTCTGACTATAAAAATCCATCATCAGTGGAGCTCTGATGGCATGGTTCACCATGTCAACGCCAAGGAAACAGGGTAGAACCTCCATCCCTCTTTCATTGAATGCAATCACATGGCTTTCTGAAGTAGCTGATGAAGTATAAAAACAGATTTCAGCCAGCTAACTTAAATGTAGGCTCAATTGTACTCACTTTCATAACAGCATCACCAACATTAACAAAGAAAAAAACAAAAATTCGAGGAGCTTCATGAGACTTCACTCATAGAAGTGGATGCAGAATTCTAATAAAACTTCTTACAAATAACAATATTAACGTCAAAATCATGTACACTACCCAGAGTCCTTCTATGACGACACAAGCGCTGATGAGTGAGGTCACTTTTCTCACAACTCTACCGCTCACTTTCCAATAGGATGCGTTCAGCATCCCTGTTGTTATTAAGAACGGTGTCATTTGCAAATAAATAATGGATAGTAAAATAAAATAACCCAAGGTATTTTCTGTTAAGTATGGGTATACGATGGGTGATATTTGTCATGCACATGAAGTATAAGATCATGTATATAAGTTATGCAATGCTGCAGAAAAATGGTAGAGCAAACATTCTTGAAATATGTATTAGGGCATCACAAAGTGAAGGCTGGTTTCCCCGAGTTCAGGTTCAATGTACTCAGAGTGTTGACATAACCCACTTTCTGAAACAGACCCCAGGTAATAGCTTGGAAAAAAAAAAAGCCAATATGTCAATACATCAGCGAGCAGTTAGTGGGGTCTCACCTGTCGACAAACATGTTGGGAGAATCAGACCGGGTGGTCTCCAGATCAGTCATAGCATTCCACTCGTTGATGAAGCTTTGCTCCGAGGTGATGTGGCTCTCATAGAAGGCCATCCATGTGAGAGCAATGCCCCCTGGGAAGTAGTTGAACCGGCGTGATACTTCGCATGCTTTATGGAGGACCTGCAGGGCAGACCTGCGGGAACACAGAGTTTCAGTCGTCAACATTATTATGACTGTAGTTACCAAAAAAAAAAAGGTTTTCTGAAAATCTGAAAAAGTTGTCCCTTAAAACATAATTAATAGCCTCTGAAGTTATTAAAAAAAATTAATCATTGAAAAATAGAAGTTCATGTGCTTAAAGACATCCATGCAGTGTGAGCGTCACTCCAGGCTTCAAAGTTGAAAGCACATTTTTGCATCAGGTTATAAAAAGCGAAGCAAAAAAAAAAGAAGATAATTTTGACTATTGACCAGCAGGTGGCACATGGAAGCTAAAATTCTTAGTGTGCTGATCTAAGGAGACTGATCAAATTGATGATCCTTTTCCCCAAAACACAAACAAAACAAAAAAACAAAACAAAACCAAAAAAATAAAAACAAAACATCTCTTTGAATCATTTTTATTTGGAGGGCAGACTGAAGGTTCCTGTAACTTTAATGGTTTGTTCTGGGGACAACACATTTACAGATGTCTGTCACACCACACACTTGCTTTACACAATAAATAAAAATAAATAAATAAAAATACTTCAACTTAATTTCATAGTTTGTTAAAGAGTACAAACTGTTTGAACTACACGCCTTGAAGTTACTGAAAGGACAGTTCAGCACTGATAACACGTTCCCACAAACACATTGCGGAACTTAAAAAAAAAGGAAAAAAGGCCGTCACTCACCACATGGCCTGCACAGACACAGGCTTGAAGACATGTGACTGCCCTGCTGTGTTCACACTGAAACCTCTGGTGAAGAAGAAGAGGAGGAAGAGGGGGATCAGTCTGAGTCTGGATGGAGGTGAAAGGTGATGAGAGGATGTAAACACAGTCTGGGCTCGCTTGTAGGACTATTCAGGGCACCAAACGGTGGAACATTCCTCCAGCATACAGAGACAATGTTAACAGGTCAGCAAGAACTGTTCTCACAGAGGAAAATAAAAAATGCGTGTAATTCACTCTTCTGTCACTGGAGGTCAGTAAAAGTCCACTATACTGAATGCAACATTATCAGCATCATTAAAGACATGTACTTTGTGCAAAATTGCTTGTCAAAATAAAAAGGTCCATCAGTAGTTTGCGTGCCTTTTAGATTCAGAAAAGTCATTTCAGTTTTAATTTGTTTATCTTGTATGTAATGGCGACGTGAAACTTACCCGTCTCCATCTAAATGGATGTTGGTATCACTCCACAGCGGCAGCACCATCCCAATAGAGCAATTTTTACTGGAGATAAGAAGAATAGAATTTTAATAAATCAAACAGTCAGACCACAAATATGTCAAATGCGTGGCTGCACAGAGATGATACCTGTCCTTATCAGTGAAGTCCATTCCCAGAACAATATTTTCCTCTGTATCTTGATGTCCATTAGTGTAGATAACGACCATGTAACGCACACGATCTGACCACCCACTCTCTAACCGCACAGCCTGTGAAACAAGAGGAGAGTTAGCATGAATAAAATGAACTTAGTGAATGTAGAAGCATTATTAAATCATTCTGGTCCATCATCTGCTATCTGAATTAAAACAGACAGGGCTACAGCGATGCTGTTAATTTAAAGATCTCACCCGATCTGATACGGTGGCTCCCCCACTGAGCGACTGAATTTTTAAATTCAAATTTCAATCATCACACACACGTCTTCAACACTTGGATAAGCTGTAATATTTACACACTCTGACTACCGTTGTGACATTAAAAGTCCATATCGGCGCAAACAGAACTTTAGTGTAGATTGAACACTAAGCAACATTCCAATTTCAGTCAGTATCTAAACATATGACTGTAAAGTAAAACAATAATCATTTCATGATCATGACGTTTCTGAAAAAAGATTCACTGGATGTGTAAAGCAGCAAAAACAAGTTAATACTGACCAACTTGATGCGATCTTCAGCCCGGAGGATCTTAAACATGATCTGCAGGTGCTGAGGTAATTCACCTGGAAGTGAACCATGAACACAGATTATGTAACTGATTACTGGCTGAATGACACCTAGATGCAAAGACGAATATAGTTTGAATATTGCTTTTCTTTTTGTTCCTGACATGTAGGTAGAGCAGTTCAGTTAAAGGCAGGGTATGAGAGTCCTGGGTAATTTCATGTCTGTTGATATTTGAACAAAACTTCATCAAAACAGGGAAGAGTGAGCTCCTCTCTTCTCTTCCCTCCTGGGGAAACTCGCCCAGTCACAAGCTCAAACCCTAAGCTCGTCAGTGCTTACAGAAATGGTGTGGATAAATTCCTTGAATCTAAACGGTTAGAAACGGCACCTTCAACTGGTATTTAAATGAACCAAAACTGATTAGATATTCTCATTAAACCGTCATTCTGGATGTCAAAGCTTTAACATATACTGCATCTTGGCTGATATTTGAAAGGGAGATTGCATGAAACACAGTGACCAAAATTTCAATTTAATACCACGAGCCTTATGTGTCACCTAATGTCTCCGTCACCGATGTACAAAATATGTTCACGTATCACAGGCAGTTAAGTTTCTAAAAGTACATTTTTTGACCTCATGCAGAGGGAGATTTCTCTAAAACCCTTAAGAAAACTGTGTGAAAGGATGGTTGCATTTCTGCTATTCAACTGCAGGTCACTTCAGGCCAGATCAAAGAGTCAGTTCTGAATAAACACAAACCCACAGAGAGAAAAGCTACAGCAAACAGAATTTCCTATTTGGCCTCATCCGCGGAGCACAAGTGGGCTAGAGAATGAGGAACAAAAGCTCTTAGTGTCTTTGTTCCTACCTGCATGCTTGTGGTGGGTTGGAGTCTTTGGTTCCGTGGCGCCGCCGCCCCGCTGGAGGAAGAGGGCGGCTCCTTTGACCATGAAGAAGCTCTCGCTGAGGCTGGGAAAAGTGAAGGGCAAATGAAAGTCAGTGCGGCTGAGGACTCGGCAAGAGTCAGTTTCAGACACTTTTTTTTTTTTTTAATCAGTTTCAAAGTATTCTTCCTCAAACTGTGTCTTACCCAAGGATAATGACACATGACAGCATGGATTTGCAACTCTTAAGGTTGGAAGACAATTTTAAGAATCTACCCACTAATCCATAGCTCCCCCAACCACCTTCACCAAAACCATTGTTTCATTGTTATTTCACTATTATTCTATTCAGAAATGGTCCCTTCAGTCTTGTAAAGATTTTGTGCAGAAAACAGAAGAGCCTGGACAGTTATCCTAACTTTTTTTTCCCTCTTCAACATAAAAAAATTCTGAAGTCCGGTTCCTATGGATTTGATTTAGATTTCCAGTGAGGAGTACAAATACCAAAACCAAACGAAGAAGAAACTGCCTCTTGATGCTACTTCATGGGCTTGCAATCAGAATAACTAAGGATGTGACAACAAAAGACATCCTAAAGGGTGTGCAGAGTAGTAGGGATGCTGGTGATTTTCAGAAAAAACTAATTGATGCAGGGTGTTTACCAGCAGTTCTTCAACCACCTTGGTTGTTCTGAATAGTGGCTCGTATCTGCTCTTGCATAAACCATTAGTACTGGGTGGTATACCAGTTGTAATTTATCCTCCGGTATAAATTTTTCACACTGTGGCATAGCTGAGAAAACGGCTTTAATGCTTCAACATGCAACTATTTATATAATATTGTTTGCTGCTAGAAGCGCTGCGTGGAACGGCGCCGCCAAAGGACATACAAGGTAGAGCTCAGCTAGGTAGCATAACAATCTGTTAGCTAACAGCTGCTCGTAAGTTGGAATAAAGAACAGAAAACAGATGGCGGATAAATAAAGTGAGACTGGAGATATAAAAGAACTTGTGCCCGAGGGAGGAGCTGTGTCGGTAGATTGGAAGTTTTTTGTTTTTAAAAAAAAATCTGACGCAGACCAAATGTTTGTATATTGGAAAGTTTGTCATGCTGCTGTTGCTGGTAACTAGCAACTTATTCCATCACCTCAGCAGATAACATGTGTTGGAATACCAAGAATGTGCTACTGCGCTCGTCGGGCACGATGCTGTCAACCAGTAGCGCCAGTGAATCAGTTAAGCCAAAGGGTCAGACATCGCTTGAACAGGCGTTTTCTTGACGGACGGCGTACGACTGAAAAAGAAAGCGTTGGAGCGACATTACGAATGCTGTAACAATCCACCTACGCAAAGATATGCAGACAGTCGAGAGACGGGTTCAGAGCAATGATTAAAGCGCTGGACTCGAGGTATGTCTTACCGGGGTGAAAATATTTTAGCCAAACTGCATTACTATAATTGGCATATCTTTTATTTTTAATATGTTGCATTTTTCACAATAAAACCAGATTTCATTCTGCATCTCTTTCTGCTATTTCATTCTGACTCTTTCATATTGTGTAATTTTTTTTTTTTTGGAACAAAGTAATTGATAGTTTGATTACAGCCTTGATTTCAAGCCTTGTACCCCTCTACTCATGAAAGTAAATTAAACATATATAAAAGCTGTCATGGGGAAAAATAATAAAAATAAATAAACAAATAAATAAAAATACTGTGAAACTGCCAGAATCTTTAAAACAAACAAAAAAACATACAAATTTTTAGTCATACCACCCAGCACTATAAACCATCGCATAAAGCCCATCCTTCCCACTGGTTCAGCGGAAATGGCCGTGAATGGGAGCGGCAGCAGACCCATTTCATCTCGGCTGGCCAGACCAAAGCGATACTGGTCTGCTTACTGGTACAACAGACATGTCAAGACTTTCTACATTTAACATCTGAGACATGTCAACATTTAAATCCTGTCATTCATTATTTGACAACACAATTTCACTTCCACAAGAGCAGTTTTAGACAACTTAGCAACTTTAATCGATATACGAGAATGAAGCGACGAGGAACAGTAAACTAGCAGTAAATCTGGAGCCGTTACAGTTACATACCTGATGGAAGAGGGTTTCTTGGCGCAATTCAGTACACCAAGAGGTTCACCCCTGAAAATGAGCAGAGTCCTGATCCACAATGATGACAGCCTCCACCTGACTAGGCATGCTAGCCCACCTAACCTGCATTTAACGAAGCCCTCTTGACTTAAGACTTTGAAAGGAAAGCTGCCAAAGCTTTAGTGTCCTCACAGAACACAGCGCAGCTTTGTTTAACCACAGTCTGACGCTCCTCGCAACAAAAAGATACAAAGCCTGGTATGACTGAGTGGGACCATCACAAGAGCTTTTGTTTTAGCTCTCCTGCTATGCTGTATCATGAGATGAGTTTGGAAATTAACTCTTAAGACTTGAGATGCAGAAGGAAAAACTTTCCCTGAAGGAATTTACAAAGATGTAAAAGCTGAAACATAAAAAAGAAAAAAAACCAAACGTAACTCATGTGTGAGCAAAATGAAAGCTTTGAGACGAAGCCTGTTTGCAAAATAAATAATAATGATGATGGATAAAGGTGTCTACAGGAGAATCTTTGTTCACACTGCGCTGAAAACTTACATGCGACAGATCTCTGTCCGAGCCACAAAGTGAGGCAGCACGTTGAACATAGGTCTATCTGAAGATCTCACAACCAGATGCATCCTGCTGGTTTTCTTATTTATTTATTGTTTCATCTCAGAAAAACTAAACCTCATCCAAAAAGAACATTCTTATTAGCGCCTATGTGTCCTTCCTCTACCGTTCTTCTTGGGACCGCAGCCTGTTTTGGTTTTCCTGTCCCGGCCTGAGACGTCCTCCCTTTCTTTCACCCACAGCTTTCTTCCATTTCAAGACCCGAAGCTGCCACGTCTGTGCGGTTGGGTCTGTTCAGATTCTGTTCCCGTTCTTCTCTTTGCAGAATGCTATTTGTGGTTCTCCCTATGAAACGCTCCAGAACAATGCCATCATTCATGCGAGAGTGCACAGGCAGTGGGAATGTTACTTGGTGGCACTCATGTTTGAATCCAAAAATCAAAACTCCAAGCTGATGAATCGCAGAGCATGACGGGGCAATTTCAAGAGTGGGAAATACACCCAGCACAAGAGAGACTCTGTGCCAAAGCTCTGCTGACAAATGGCAAGATTCCTGTGACATCATGTTGGTCAAAGTGAAGTCATGTGACAGCGTGACAGCAAAGGTTTTTGAGCTCATTGTTATGTAAATGTGTACAAGACTTTTTTTTTTATTACTCTTCACATTGAGTCACATCATCTTCCAGCACATTTCCTTGACAACAGCATTAAACTAAGATCCATCAGGGAAGTTTAACGCTCAAAACATCCATACATTAACTTTTGCTTATCCAAGTTTGGGTTGAGGTCCAGATCCCTCTCTCTCTCTCTCGGCCTTTCTCTATGAGGTCTTTCCCTCGGCAGTCAGCAGATAGTTTCTCCAACGTGTCCTGGGTTTCCTACAAAGACCTCCCCAGGGAAATGTCCTGGAAGCGTCCTAACCAGATACCTGAACCACCCCAATTGATTGCTCTCTACGTGGAGGAGTGATGGGTAGGCAGAGCTGGTCTGCTGATATCAACTCCTGCAGATGCTGCACTGACCCCTCTGTCAATCTCCTGCTCCATTCTTCCCCATCTCATGAACTAGACTCCAAGAGAGGACATAGGGCATTCTACCCTTTTCTGACTGGTCTCAGATTTGGATGTGGTGATTCTCATCTTTTCCAGTTCAGGGACCTGGATTTAAAGATAACTTCACCTTTCAGCCTAATAGTCCACTTTGCCTCATTTGGCTTCAAACAGCCAAATGTCTTTTGTTGTGGGATTTTTGACGGCTCATGAGCAGGAAGGCAGGAAAGATCTCTTGTAGCCATCTCTGATGCAGTGGATCTGAAGAAACCTCTGACTGAAGACTCAGTTGTTGAATCGCTGTGTTGTGAAGAGGATGTTCAGGGTTGACCATTATGTTTTTCAGTTTATGAAGCATCCTTTTTTGCACAATCAGCTCTAGAAGCTCCAGAACACAACCAGTCTTCTTCATCAGTCTTTTCAGTCACTGGTTCTGATTCTGCTCCCCCAACAGATGACTGCAGATGAGACTTATAGAAGATATTCAACATCTTACTGAAAACACTGAAGCAGGTAAGCTTCTGCCAGAAGTAGAATCTGCTCTGTCTTTTTTGCAGAAAACATCAGTGCTCCATCTCCAGTTCAGTTGTTGTCCAGATGAAGACGAGTATTCATACTCCTCCACCAATTCTACTTCTTCTCTCGTGATGGAAATACCATCCATCCTTGTTCACATTCAAGATGAGATGATTGTTCCCACATCAGGCTAACAAAGTGGACCACCAGTTCACCGTGTTCAGACTCTTGTCCATCACTGACACCTACCCTAACCCCCACTGCTGCAGAGTCATCTGATTCTGGTGTACAGAGACTTTATATTTGACGTTATATTTGTGATCTTTACAGACAGATTTTCACAGGATTACACAGATGCAACATGCTTGACAAATAGTTAAAACTGGTTTACTAATAAAAAAAACAGAAAAAATGGAAGAAGCTCAGAAAGGCTTTGTACACTTCCCTTCCTTTATCCTTCATACTCTTCTTAAACTAGATTCATTATTTTTCCCCCCTCTTTCTCTTCAGTATTCACTCAAGTCTCCACAATGACACAGCAAAACCAAGCTGATGGAGAAATGAGTTCTTTTAGTGAAAGAATAAGGCAGACATTTGTTTTGACCTCCTGCTTCCCGAAGTGGTTGTTGAGATTATTCTACAACTTGACTGCAGCTGTTCAGCGGTGCCCAACCGAATACATCTGGGTAAAACTGAGGAGGCCCACACCTGCCTGAATAAGGTCTCATGATTGATGAGGTGTGTCAAAACCAATTCGCAAGACTGAAAGCACTGACAGAAAGTGCCCAAGAGCCCCCCCCCCATTGAATCTACAATGGCTATGGAAGCATGGGTGTGAAACGTCAACCCTACACTGTACCCTTGTTAATTTATCAAAAATGAAGCTAAAATGCAGAAGTATGAAAAACTAAGTCGCCATAAACAGGCACCTGTAGAGCCACCTATAACAGAAATAATTTAACTGTTTTCCGAAGGACAGTCTGTTACAGTTTTGTGGAAGAATTTTAATCCATTTAATTGTGGTTTTTGGGCATTTATTTATACACAACTTTTAACACTGCAGCATTTCAGCCGGCATGAAATATGGACTATGACGGGCATTTCCCTTAAATTTACCGTCAGTCATTCAGTTTTTGAATTGCAGTTGCGTGTAGAATAATTATCCTGCTACAAGACCTAATTTAGCTTTTGCTGTCGGACAGATAGCCTCGCGACTCACTCCAGGATAATGTTGAATAGAGAGGAGTTCATTGTTGACTCCGTACCTAAAGGTCCAAATCTCCACATGATCATACCTCCACCGCCATGCTTGATATTTGGTATGAAGCATTCCCACTGCTATGCTGTGTTTCGTTTTCCACAAACATGTCGTTGTGCATAATGGGCAGATATCTCCAGTTTGGTCTTATCTGTACAAAGATCACTGCTTCAGAAGCTTTATGACTTTTTCAGACGTGACGTTGCACACCTAAACTGCACAGCCATGTTTGTCTTTTTTCTAATTGCATTGTCATAAATATTAATAATTATTATCTCAATGAGACCTGTAGAGTCTAAGATGTGTAATTTCTTTTTTTTTTAATTCTGCAGAAACATCGCACCGTGCAACCTTGGGGTGAACATGCACGTGCAACTCATCTTTCTCACAGTACAATTATGGACTCACTGTTCTGTTTGAAAATGCCCTATGACCTGATGTTGTTTCTCCTTTGCAACTGGCAACCTGCTCACATTTGCTGACGATCAATTAACCCTTGATTAGCAGCTTGTTTTATTTCCAGACTGATTTCAATAGTTATGCTCTAAAATCCACTTGAAATCTATCTGCACAGCCTTGTTCTCCTAAAAACTATCTTTACAGTGTAGCTCAGCAGCTTCAGCTACTGTCATTCATTGACTGAGTTAGACATGAGAGAAAGAAGAAAAAAATCTGTTACAATATAATTCAAATTTCTTATTTTCAAGCAATATAGACCTAAAATTAATTATGATGTGACTTAAAAACCAGGTTTTTGGCATGTACTTTTCTCCATCAAGTTTTAAGCAAGCTGCTGTGATGAAGCTGAAAATAAAATGGAAATCAAACTGGCCTAAAATCTCTTGGCTTCGCCAGGTCAAAGGCAGATCGAGCACAACATCTGGGTAAATTATGTCGTGGCTGGATGACAGAGACTAATATGGTTGAATGTTAACCAATAAAAATGATTTGGCCTGTAGTTTTGTTTCTTTTCCCTCTCTATTTTTCTTTTGGCTTTCCATTGGCCTTTAAATGGAACAAATATATTCCAACACTGATTTGTAATACTGTATTTTAATCATCTTATATAAAATGATTTTGTTTTAATTTTCAGAGGCACTTGTAGAAAATAACACAAAGAGAAGGAAGCTAATAGACGTCTTCAAAAAAAAAAGAAAAAAAGAAGGTAGCTCAGATATCATTCTTAGGAAGGTACATGCAGTTAAGTTCAGGAAATGTTGTTTCCTAAAGTTTCTATTTCGTACATTGATTAGAAAATGGCCAGGTAAAGAGGCTGCAGGGGCGTGTCACTTGTTTTATTTAATTTTTTAAAAATCACATGGCCACTGCATGCATGTGCAAAAAACTATGCCCCTCATATGAAAGCTTATTTTGATGCAATAATCTCATATATGATTACAGAATGAAAATACTGTTGTGATTTCTGATTTTGAAGACATGATATCAATTCTGCTTGCAAAGTCTCTTCAAACGCACCAGTGTGTCATGTAAAGGCCTTACCTCTGATTATTTTTCCTGTCATCGTCACTTCCAAAATCCTGGACAAAAAAAAAAGCAGAAAATTACTGTTTTGCAACAGCATTAGCTGAACTGTTGAAGAAAAATGAAGCTCATGATATTCGCGAGGAGTTCAATTCCCTGCAATGTTTAAAAAAATGTTATTTTGCTCCAGTTTAAAAAAATAACAATAGAATTTTTCTTGTGCAGTGTGAAGCATGCCAACACCCTCTGCTGGTCAGTGTTGTGATCTAATGAGCTATGAATATCCTAAAGTGCTGACAGCCCAATCTTCAGGACACCTTCAAACAGCACAAATTCAGCAAAAGGCATATCCAGAGAACACTCAGCCATTCATTCGTCCTGATTGCAGAATAGTGAGCTGCTGAAGAGTCCACTTACCGCATCTTCAAAGCATGACTGTCACTTGCTATTTATTTTGAACAATTTATTTCAGAGCACATGATCCACCTTCCAGAAATGAGAATCTGGAGCACCAACACTGTTATCGTGATTTCACTGGGATGTATGGTCCCAACCTCCCAAAAAGTCAGTGTCACTTCTCATTAATCTGGACAGAAGTAGTAGTAAAATGCTGGGTTAGCCTGCAGTGTCTGACTTATTATTTGACTGGGAAGTGCTGCATTCAAACGGGCTTTAGGTTGTGGAAAAGTGCCAGGTGACATGCAATTGTATTTCTCAGTTTTGTTGACGTATCTTAAAAAAAAAAAGCATTTGACAAAGTTGTGCTGCAAATCACTGTGAGAATAGATGGAATTCTTCTTAAAGAAGCCTACCTAGCACTGTGACTACATGAAATCCTCAGAACACGGAGGCAGAGCAACCTGAGAGCAACGCAGCAAAAAGAGCACTTTGTCTTGACAGCTAAACCCAAAAGCACCCCTCCCCCCCACACACTCTGCAGGATTTTGTTTACAAATCCGCTGCCACATTTGTCACAAGCAATAAGCTGCAAACTCTGCTGTAACAATGCAGCAATACATCATCATGTTCACAACAAGAATTAAGTGCATGACACACATGCTGGAGGCAAAGTCAGCCCTACCCGCAAGATATCAAATACCACCCAGCCTGTATTGGCTCCTGCAGGCGCATTCTTTGCTCTCGTACGGCGCACACAAACACCCAGCCTGGGCTTTCACCACTCACCTCCCCCGCGCTGCTGTTGGCCGAGGATGCTGTACTGGGGGTGGGAGAGCGCTGCAGAGTCACCAGGGCCATGGTCGGTGGGCTGCAGACGTGGAGGGCAGCAGAGGGGAAAGGAGGGGAGGAGGAGGAGGAGCAGCGCCTATCCGGGAAGATGCGCCGCTGTGATTGTGTCTGTCACCGGGTAGAAAACGCCCAGTCAGACTCTCATCCAGCGGCACCTGACTCCACAGCCCCGCGGTGCTCCCCGCTTTCAGCGCGTCCTCTGCGGTTAACGGAGTCCTCGTGTGCGGATGAAAAGCTTCCTGCGCTTGTCTCGAGTCAGCAGTCCCCGAGACATCTCATCCCTGGTGCGTCGACAGACAAACAAATCACTGTGCAGGTTGCAAGCGGGGCAGAAATGACATGCAGCTTTGCCGGACGCCTGTGATTGGCTGGCCTAGTTCGCGTGTGCGCTGTCATTGGGCCAATGTTGTCAAGGTGACAGACCAGACTAGGAACTCCCATACAATGTTGACGGATTTCTATCTTTGTTATGGCATTTGTGCTACATTCATTTTTATCGATGATTACCAATTAATTTAATCACTGATGATTCCGCGCCTTTGATCTTAGTTTGGTATAGCCATCTTACTTTGTTTCAGTCAGCTGAGTAGGTGATGAAACCATAATCGCTTTTATTCCATGTTTATTTTGAGTTATTTTCTTGACAAATATAGACATTTTGTACTTACAATTATTGCAATGTATCTTAGATATGATCTGTCACAACCTACAGACCAAAAAAAACCCCTCATATTTGACAAGCTGCAACCAACATGAGAGATGTAGCTATACATTTCATGTTAACTTACGTTATATCCTCCACAGTCAATACTGCAGATTTCCATAAAAAGCAGCAATTTGAAAACTTATCATAAGTTCACGTGACCTTGAAAAAAAAATCCTACAACTCTTAAATATACATTTTACAATGAAAATGTTACATTTTATCCCCCCCCCCCCACACACATTTAGCTTGAAAACAGCATTAAGTGACACCCCCCCCCCCCCTCAAAAAGAAAACAAACAACCCCAAAAGCTCCCTCTTAAATGGAACAAGGAGTAAATAAAACAGTCATAGAAAAAGAGTGTTTGTACCCTCTCTAGACTTCAGCACCAGGCCCTCATTTATTTCTCCTTGCTTATAATGGGATTGTCCCCTGCTGCTCTTCACCATCATCTTCAGTTGATTGAATCCATCATTAAATAACCAAATGTGGTGCCTGCAGGAGTCTGGGAAGTGACAAAATATTCTTTCCTTTCCTGCCTTGTTGAGCTATCGCTCCTCCGTGGAGCACGTTGTGCAGTTTGATTGGCTGGTTGTGACTGCCGTTTGCCCCTCAGCCTCCTGATCCAGACTGGACTCCTGCAGACTCTTGCCCAAAGTCTCAATGGGAAGGATCAGGGATGCAACCCCAGCCAGGACACAGCAGCCACAGTACACCGATAGGGTCAAATAGACAGATGTCCTAAGCAGCACCTAAGGCCAAAAAGTGAAATCAGAAGAGTCAGAAAATTTCCAAGATAAATCTGTATTTTATAATCTCAGTTACTTTAATTCTATTAACTGATATACAATTCATGCGTCAAATAGCCATAGACACACAGCAAAGTTGGTTGCAGGGTTTTCGGGTGGAATTGGCAAACACCATTATTAGATCTGAACTTGAGCGTACCTCCAGTTATGTGATACACGCATAAAAATATTTAAAAAAACAGAGGGAAGTCAGCAGATTTATCCTGATGTTGTCATGCAGATGATATTTATTGTATTCTTGAAAAATATAGAAATGGAATTTGTCTCCACATTCCACACAGACTTGCTTGAAAACAGGAAAATGAAATACGTCCAGATACCTGAGCCACAAAAGGTGTGATCAGAGCACCGATCTTGGACATTGCACTGGAGGTCCCCATAGCTAGAGCCCTGGTTTCTGTAGGAAACACCTAAATGGAAAAATAAGAGGGTGCCTTTTTTTCCCTCTTCACAAGTTTGTCAGATGTGTGTCGTATAAAGATGAAACATACTTCTGGTGTGTACAAAAAAACAACTTGGAATCCTCCAGAAACGAAGGCCCTGCAGATGAAGATAAAGATTGTAAGAGCCACCCTGTATGCGGAAAGACAGAGAGAAAGGTAAAGGGTTATGGATACAGCATAGTTTGATGTTTTAATGTGCTATTTTTGTTTCAAACCAAAGGTTTTAAACTCACCTCCCAATACAAAAGAACAGTGGAAGAATGCATAAAGAAAACATAAAGGAACAGAGCGCCATGCTTTTCTTCCTGCCAATGTACTCCACTGCCACAAGAGTGACTAAAAGACCTGAAACAAACAATAAATACACAATCAGCAGTTGTTAAAAAAAAGTCTAAACAAAACAAACAAAAAAGTGTGGTAAAGCAATCTTCGTTGATTACACCGTTTTTCATATATTCACCTTAAGCAAAGTGCTGAAACCACTATTATTTATTTTACATGATTTTATATGTAATATATGTGCTGCTTATACAACACCTTCACACATTAAACTTAAAGGCACTATATACTGTATGGCACATCGTACCTTTAGTAGAAAAGCTAATAGGTGACATCTCACCTGGAAATTCAGCCAAGGTTGTCCACAAAAGGTCCTTGTAGTCAGCTGATGTTAAATATTTACATTCAAGACTGCAGCTTGGTTCAATCTTGGCACCTTGGTTCGCTACAAGGAAGCAGAGTAATTTAATATTTGTTTAAATTTACCCCACAGTTGATCAACATGCAGCAGATAAAGTTGTTACACACCTCCGCATAAATCCCCTGCTTGGAAGAGCTCAGTGGTCAAAAGGACAATCCCGTAGTAGGAAAAGGCATTTGCAAACCTTTAGATGAAAAACAAAGAAACAAACAAGATATCTTTTTTTTGTCTCATTGCAAACCATGGCATAAAAAACAATCCGAATCCTGGAATTCACATGAATCCTGTTTTGGAACTTGAAACCTACTATAAGATTTCTGCAAAGCGATTACACCCTCAACATGGCAGCACCTTCTCCCTACATGAGCAGCCTCCCCCAGCAGGTCCAGAGCGGGCCCCTCAAGCTTTTTCTTTTTCTTTTTAAGGAAGTACTCAAAGTCTTTGTCCATCTTATAATCCTTGATTAAATAATCTCATGTGATCACAATACCTTCCTTAAATTAAACTGAAAATAAAGTTTGCCGTGTGTTACTTGGGCTAACCATATAAACCACAGAAGAAGAGTTGTCTTCCAATACTGACGCGTGAAGAGGTCCTTAATCTGTCCACGGTCATTCTGTGAAAGTGAAATGCGTAAATGATTTATATGAAGAAAAAAAAAATCCCTGAATTGACCATCCGTGCTTTGTGTGTCACGTTCGAAATAAGTTATTTATCTTTAATCACCTGTTTATAATCCATCAATGTTCCCCGAGGCATCGGCTTGCCGTTGTCTTTTGCGATGCGTTCTAAAGTTGATATGGCCTTTTCTCTTCTTCCTGTCAGCACATCGAAACGAGGGCTTTCAGGTAGCCACTGCGTAACACAAAAAAAGTTTCCGCTGAGACTTTGCCTGCGACTGGTTTTACTTTAGGGACTTCGGATAGTCAGCAACATACTCACAAAGCTGAAACAGACAAAGATTGCCATTGGTATGGTGGACAGGCCGAGAAGCCACCTCCAGCCCAGAGTGGGCATTACCCACAAAGCTAGGAGGACCTCTAACACGGCACCAATGGCCCAGAAAACCTAAAGGATGCAAATGTCAGGAGAGCACTATGGTAGAACTGTCTCATTTATGATAAAATATCCACGGTACCCCAATCAGCATGACGCAGAGGCCTCTGGATTTCATCGGAAGAAATTCTGTGTACATTGTCACCCTAAAAAGAGAGAGAATTTATATTATTTTACCCAACGCTTATTTACCTACCACACCATGTATGAAGTATGTAGCTTACGACTGAGGAGCTCCTCCAATGCCAAAGCCCACAAGGCCACGAACGGCCAACAGCCAGCCGTAGACTGGAGCGAAGGCACTCAGCAGGCCGTAGTACAGAGCCCAGCACATGCAAATTGTCAGACCCTTTAACCACACAGGCAAATATAGAATACATGTGAGCTAATGCCAATAAATCATTCAGTACTTGATGAAGATTCCATGTGTGATACTCACTACTTTTCTGCCATACTTATCAGATACATTTCCCCAGAGAGGTGAACCAAACCCCATCCCAATAAAGACCAGCTGATGGCAAAAAGAACATTCAAACTGAGTCTGCAGACAAAAGCACAGAAAACACAATCAACAAGGTCAAGAAAACGACCTAAAAGGTGCTTTACCGATGTCAGGAGGGCCACTTGATAGCTGGGGAGCCTCCACTCGCAGTGCAGCTGGGGGCTCAGGACGCTGAGGATCATCATCTCCATGGCGTCTCCTACCTGATCCAGAACATCACACGAGAGGTGTACAAGTGTGCGGTTACTGGAGAGAAATTGTTTGCACACCTTTTTTTGTACTCTTACCCATGACAGTCCAGTGAGGAGCGAGATTTTCCACTGAAACACTCCAAATCCAATGGCCTCCAGCGCGTCGTCTACTGTATAGGTTTCTGTAAAAAGTCCCAAGAATCCATTCACCCATAAAGCCATGATATGTTAAAAAAAGGAATATGCCAGAGAATTTAACATTCTAAAACTACTGTTAATAAACTTAATGAGAAGCAAAGACAGACTGACAGGTTTAATGATCCCAGGGAAATTGTGTGTGAATAGATTGTGGGAAAAAAAAAAAAAAGGGACAGCTACTCTGTCCCTTAAATACACAAAATAAATAATTAACTTTCACTGATATATTTCCTAAGTACTTAACACTTTACACAGAAGACTTGATTAGTTTGTCAATAAAGTTAGAACTATAACAACAGGCCACATGAGGCACATTTTTAAGGTTCTATTAAGTGGACTAATTATCTTTGAAGTATTACTAATATTTTACAGAATTAACAATAACAGTCCAATTAAATTTAAAATCAAAAGCTGAAAGAAGCTACTCACAAATGTGAGACTAGAAATTTAGCTGCCTTTGATTTAGTTTGATTTTCTGTTTCAGCATTTTTTGCACTGCATCATTTGAACTTTTACCATCCAACATAACTGTGCAAACCTCCAGCTGCAGCGGGTCCAGGGTTGTTTGTGTCCCCAGAGTCAGTTGTAGCTGAGGCTATGGTACACATCTCTTTATTACCTCCCTGCTCCTGACCAGAGTCAGGCATAAAATGCCCCTCATCCCTAAATGTAGGTTCACAGAAAGCAAACATTTACGGAGTACAAAGCACAAAAGACTCATTTTACAATCCACTACAGTTTCTTATACAGTACATGTGTTTAAAAAATAGAAACAGAAACTTCTTTTCACAGATAATTTTACCTTCCTCACAATTGTGTGGAGGAACAGGAGAAAATGAAATGAATGAATAAATAAATAATGGGATTTTGATATTTTACCCCACTTCAGAATCTCTCCATCTTTTGTAAGAGATCTTCGTTGGTCTGGTCAAGTTGGCCATTTCCTGGAGAGACAGCTGGGAGCAAGACAAGGCCCATAACACACTGGTCATATGTTGCTAAACCTGCTTGTGCAGTCACTCTAGGTTTTGGTGAAGCATCCAATCAGAGAACAATGCCTGCAGGAAAAAAAAAATGGGGGCGGGGTTGTATCAGATTCTTTAAGGAAGCTGTCTCAGGTGCTTTCAGGTGAAACCAGTTCAAGGTAGACTTTTTTTTTAGACTAAAATAAAAGCCGCTGAGCTTTAAATAAGTTGTAAATGCCAAATGCTTGGTCATGCATGGACAAAATGACAGATATCTTTATTGAAAACAAGACTCCTCACTATTTCACAAATTCAGCTGGAAATTAAGACTATTTTTCTAGTGAATTTAGCAGCTATCAGCATTATGTGGAATGAAACCAGCACTATTTTAGGAGTTTGATTCAATCATAGAAAGAGAGCTGATTACCACTTTTTTTCTTTATTTCCTTGAGCAGGTGAAGGTTAAACTTATACAGAGTTTACTTTAGTGATTTGGTTTAGTAGTCATCGTGCTAAACAGTCGGCTGGTCAAATGACCAATCACAGCCGCCCGTAGGTGCATATTTTCAGCAAAAATAACAATCTGTAAACCATAAATATTTATTGCACTCTGAACATGACACAAAAGCTTCAGCCAATATAAGAGGGAAAATAATAAACTGAACTGTGATAAAAATTTAAATAAGCTTATCAAGGTCCCTGTGACATCATTTTAGCACAAGTAGATTTGACCATTTACAAACCTGAATTTTGTTAAATGAAATCTAATCCTGCCAGATGCAGCATTGACAACAAGTGAAGTGATTACTAGTGTGTAAATGTTGGAAAAATAAGAGCTAGAAGTGTTGGCGGAGGGACAGGTGGGAGTAAAGGTTCGTCATCAAACACTACCACAGACCGTGGTTCACTGAGTGCCTGTCGCAGCCTGTGGCTGACAGCAGGTTGTGCTCTCATCCCATCGCTGTTTTCTGGTGTCAAAAACTTGTTGTCAAAGTTACCTCCTAATGCTAGTTTGGTCATCGTGTTGATAAATGATTTGCATCCTCCGGAGCGGAGGTGCTCAGATGCTCCAACACATACAAACTATCAGACCATTTAACCACACAGGCATATATAGAAAACTTGCGGGCTAATGCAAATTACTCATCCAATCCATGTATGAGACTCACTGCCAACTTATCAGATACATTTCCTCATAGAGATGAAGCAAACCCCATCCCAGTAAACATTTAGTTCAGTTATGCTCCTCCTTTTATGTTGCATTCAAAACAGATGAAAGGTAGGAGAATTTAAAACAAAAAAAGAATAGTCATGGTTTTACTGATATACCCTGCTGGAGAGACAGTTTATTTGAAACTCATTACTAGAAATGGGTCATCCTAGTGACTCAGTCATCCATAGCATGCTCTAAAAAGAGACCAGCCAAACATTTACTCAACTGAACACAGGTGTATTCCCTCTGAACTTAGTTTTATTCAGTGTGTGATGAGTCTTTCAGTCCTC
Organism: Arrhamphus sclerolepis; assembly: GCA_037176975.1. Classification (NCBI taxonomy): domain Eukaryota; kingdom Metazoa; phylum Chordata; class Actinopteri; order Beloniformes; family Hemiramphidae; genus Arrhamphus; species Arrhamphus sclerolepis. Next base: position 9,440,920 of record JBAMYA010000004.1, on the reverse strand, counting down.
CATAACCCTGTGAGTGAATAAGGCCAACTTCAGAAACCGTAGTGTAGAATGTAGGACACTAGAGGACAAGCTGAGGTGCTGCATTATGGGACGGCCATAAATACAGTACAGGTAGTATCTACAGTGCACCTCTCTGTCCCCACACTAGCTGCTTGGTTGGGCTCACACCAGTCAGCACAGAAACTCTGCAGAGATTTTGCCGTTTGAATTGAGAAGTACAACATGGACTCAAAGGTAAGATTTGATGCTTTTATGCCAAATTAACTCCTGTCATATAAGGATATATTTGTTTATTGTGTCTTTAATCAATATGTTAAAATCCAAAAGTTTAAATTGTGCAACAATCTTTGATTTTTGATTTTAAGGTGTGAGTGATGTAACCAGCCATATAGTACATATATTTCTGTGAACTGTCTGCATGTATGTTATGCAATCATCTGTATAGACCATTTGAGGCTTTCCCATTACAAAACCATTTAACAGATAATAATATACAAAATGAGTTACAAGTGCAACATCCAGGATTTTGTATGATAAGAAATCCAGTCATAGCCACTAAGAGCTAAATAGGTGTACATCCATTTAAATAGCAGAGTATAAGTGGATCATGAAGAAAGTGCAGGTTAGGCATATTAGTATATTAGAAAGGGCAAGGTAGGAGGTGTTTCCGAAAGTGATGAGTCTTCAAGAGATTCTTGAAGGTAGAGTGAGATGCGAGCTGCTCTGATAACTTTTGACAGCACAGTTTAGATTGAGACTGCTTTGTGCATGGAGGCGGCAGCACCAGATGATGTTCCTCAGAGAAATGTTGATGTCAGGGTGTGGACCCTGCAATCACTCTTTATGCAAACTTACAACTTGAATGTTTTTTTTTTTGGAGCCATGTGCACCCAGTGGAAAAGTAGTGGACCAACAGGTGATTGGATAGGTTGACAAAATAACAGTTGAACTGCTGTATTCTGGATCATCTACATGCAGGTACACCTGAAGAAGTAAATAACCGTGGCATGCACTAAGAACTGGGCGGCATATGAAACCAGACAGATGTGTGCAGTCTTTTTTTTTTGCGATACTATATATGACACAGCGACAACATCTAACAGTCTCAAATGGTGTCCAGCCTTTATTATCAGCTTTATTTTTTTTTTTATATTTGCCTATCTCACGTGCTATTTGGTATGAAGTAGGATTTCATTATATTTTTGTCTTCAGAAGTACAAAGTATTATTACTTGTTACTATTTTTACACTTTGCTTTATTAGTAATACATTTTCTATGGTATGACTCAAATTTAAAGACACTCTATGTAAGCATGACCACCACATGGGGGCAGTATATCACCTGAGGGTTCATGTGTCAGCTCCCAGCATAAGACACAACAAAGTGCGCAGTCACCATCCCTTATCCTGACTGCTCACTGAATTGTCCTCTGGCCATTCTGTGAACTCAGCAACTTGCAGACTGGGTGTGAGAAGGTGAACATGTTCCCTCCTCACCCTCATGAACTGTGGGCCTAATGGGTTAGGGGGTTAATGGTTCTGTGGATTATTTTTGGTTTTCAGGCAATGTATAGTGTGGTACCCACTACCCAAAATTCATCCTTTGTGTTAGCAAATAAAACAGTTTCTAAATGGACTTACCATCACACCCCTTGATTGTTTGTTTGTCTGCTGCGTCCCAATGCGGAAGCGCGCTCCGCAGAGGGACGCTGCTTTTATGGCACTCACCTTAGGGGAGGACCATACGCTTCAGACAGGTAAGGGGTGAGTTGATAAGTCTTGGTATGACGTCATGGTTATTCATTTCAATTTGGGGGATTATTGGTCTGGGTCATAGGTTTGATTTGTTTTCTTTTCACTGGTATTGGTTGGTACTGTTTTGTTTTCACCTGTTTATTTTGTTTTGTTGGGTTTTGTTGATTGTGAACACCCCTCAGAAAATGGTCACTGCCCATGGCTTAATTTGGTGCTGGGCTATTTAAGAGGGTTTGTCTTTTTCTTTGGTGGGTTATTATTGAGAAGGCTGTCTCCCTGTTGTATTGGGCCCAAGAGGAATGAGAAACAAAAATAAAGTTTCTTTAAAAGAAATCCATACTGGAAACCTCGTCCTGCAATTTATTTTCCTCATCTCAAACATCCGCCTGCAAAGCAACAAGTGGGCGGACGATTGGTGTCTCACAGTCACATAAACACTGACTCCAGGTTTAAAAAGAAGAAGAAAAAAAAAGAGTACAGCTGTTTAATTTCAGGTGTTTATTAAGCTTTCTGTACATTCATGTGCCAATCAGCATCACATGAAAGTCCCGCGTGCTCAGACGCTGCAAAAAAGGAAAAGGAAAGTCAGCTGAGTGGAGGTCGAGGAGCCAGAACAATGAAGCAACGGGAAGTTGGGGAGGCCAAAGGAAACACACACACACACACACACACACACATCAGGCTGGATAAAAACTGGTCGGTGAAGGGGACACAGACCACAGGAAACACAAAGCAATAAATAGGAGACGGGGAGTGGTGGTGTTGGCTGTACAGAGGGATTGATGGCTACGTCCAGCTCTTCTAAGGTGTCGGCTGGAGCTCAGCAGCTTCCTCGGTTCTGTTCAGTCTCCATGATCAAAGAGAATCTGAGGTTTAAAGCAGATTAACTGACAGGAACATGTAGCCTGCGGCCTATTTATTAGACGGCAAAGAGTGTAAACTTCTGTTAGTGACCAAAATGACGTCAATTAAAAGAGTTTGGAGAGCAGAATACTTCATTCATGGAGATGACCTTCTGAGATCTTCTCTTGTTTGTGTCCACCATCGCTGAGGTGGATTTCTGGAGCTTGCTGACATTAATTACCACCTTCTCTGCAGATATATGCTTCATTAGATCTCCAACCTGCTTTGACTCGAGCTGTTTTGGTCTCTAACGACAGATGACACTCCTCCCATCTGATGATGATGATGATGTAGGGCCTGAATGTTCCTCTAACTCCTCAGACGATAACTGAGCGATGAACAGTTCACGTCAGTGTTGAGTAAAAGCTTCCTCTGTAAACTCCACATCTGGATCATCTGGTCAGTGTCTGGTTCCACCACTAGAGGGCGCCTGTACTGTGCAGACGTCCATCTGTGATGATCTGTGGTAGAACTCTACGCTTCCTGACCCAGGTTGGTTTCGTGGACTGTTGGAGGAGATTCACGGCTGCATCCTGAGCCCACTGAAGCGTTTTTATTTTATTCTAGTTTCTCTTTTTAATGAATCAACAGAAAACCAGGATGGCTCTAGTTCGTGCATCAGTCTTTGATCTGGTTTAAAACTCGCCTACTTCTTAGATCACCATGATTCCCAGTTCACATTTCAGAATAACCCAGTATTTTTTAACCCACAAAGAAGACCCAAACCAGTCCTCTGGTAGCTGAACCCCCCACCCCCACCCAGGACAGGAACACAGACGTCAGAAGAAGATCCAGGATGTTGCAGGAGGAGGAGAGGAGAGCTTTGACGCCTGCATGAACGTGACTATGAGTCTGATGAGAAGGCTCTGTGGGCGCTGGGGAACTGCTGGGAGTTGAAGTCAGGGTCCTCCCTCACACGTTTCTTCATGTCTGCTTTCACCTGGAAAACATTTGATCACAGTTTCAGTTTGTTTTTTTTGTTTTAATCTACAGACTGTATCAAAAGAACTGGACAATCCTCCTGTGATGTCATCTGAAGCTCTAGTTAGTTTAGTCTGGTCCTGGTTATGATCTGTTCTGTAGCAGCTGTGTGGTTTTCTACATCCAGATGTGTCCAGAGTCAGTGTTGTCTTTAATTCTGGATCAACTATGCTCACATACTTTCTCTTTTATGCAGAATAAAATCCAGGAAGACCGTGTGAGCGCGATGATGCACCTGTTCTGCGTAGGCTTCCTTCACCTCCTGGGTCTCCAGATCGCTCTGCAGCTGCTCAGAGGAGGTGATGGGCTTCACCCCCACCGTCCTGGCCGCCTGACTCACTGCATCCGAGAGGGAGAGGAGGCTGCCGCTGCCCTGTCCTGTCTGAGGACGCAAACACGCCGTTTTCACAGGAGAACGTGCGACTGGAACACAGAAGAACCTGTAACTGACGGGTTTACCTTTCTGCGTTTGGCTGGCATGCCGTGCAAGTACGCATCAGAGAGCGGCGGCTGAGCCTTCATCTTCCTCTGGGTCATCATGTCACACCTGATGATGGGCACCCATTCCTGTAGAACAAACAGGGAATGTTTCCTGGCATTTTTCTTCAATCAAACCACTGCTTCCAGTCATACTGACTCCCTTTGGACCTGAGAGTAAAGACTCTTACGGGGGGAACAGAAGCAGCCCAGGCCTCTGACTCTCCAGCAGACTCCTCACTTCCTCCCTCTGCTCCCGCTGCTGCTTTGTCGCCACCTACTGGTGCAGCTCCACCGGAGGTTCCCAGGTCTCCTGGCAACACTCTTGTCTCCCGTGACGACACTGCCGTGTCGTGGGACACCGACATGGCTTCCTCTGCTGTGGTGGCTGCGGCCGGCGAAAGCGTGTCACCGATCTTTGGAGGCGGAGAGCAGAAACGTGAGCGGAGGACTTGAAAAAGTTGAATCGTGTGGATCTGAACTCTCTCACTCACACACACACACACACACACACACACACACACACACACACACACACACACACACACACACACACACACAC
>JBAMYA010000004.1:9417146-9436143 GCA_037176975.1 Arrhamphus sclerolepis | reverse complement strand
TGGGCTATTTAAGAGGGTTTGTCTTTTTCTTTTTTTGGTGGGTTATTATTGAGAAGGCTGTCTCCCTGTCTTGCTGTCGTATTGGGTCCAAGAGGGATGAGAAACAAAAATAAACAGTTTCTTTTAAAGAAATCCACACTGGAAACCTCGTCCTGCAACTTCTTTCCCCCATCTCAAACATCCGCCTGCAAAGCAACAAGTGGGCGGACGATTGGTGTCTAACACTGGGCTTAAAATTGTGTATTGTGAAAGTGGCCTAAATGGTGATTGACATGTGGATAGAATGCTACCTCAGCCAGTGTATCTTCCTGTTTTTAATTCAAATGCATGAAGGCAGCTCAAACACAACAATTATTTACACTAGCAGTCGAGGTTTGATGGACTGTCCCCACTCCACACTCATGAAGACAGGATTTTCACTTTCTCTTTCGTCAACAGAGAGGATCTATGTGCTTAACATGTATCATGCATGTTTATTGACTGTACAATTTCAAGATAGAAATACAAAGGATGCTGAAAGTCCCCCAAAGTTTTTACATAATGGATTACAATATGTTAATGACCATCATTCCTTGATGATTTCTTATGTAAGCAGTAACTTAAGATGCCTTTGTTGATGCTTTCAGGAAGCGATGTTAATTTTTAAAGAGATGGAATTAGAGGACAACATTACGCTGCCTGTCACACTGAACCGGCTGAACCACACGAAAAAGGAAGAGACTGAAACATCAGATGTAATCAGAAATGTCAAAGGTGCACAATCTGCTAGAGGTTAAATTACAAAACAAAATGAAACAAACACCAAAAACACGCTGTCGTGGAAATCACTGTATCAGCTCAGGAACAGTTCTGAAAAATATTAGTGAAGACAGATTTTTATTCATCTTTTCAGTATATATGCTGCATCCTGCTTTTGAGAAGGACTGTGGAACTTTTTAAAATCAGGACACAGTTCAGTCCCAGCAGAGATGATGGTATTTGAATGCATTAGAGCACATGGCATAGATAACCTGGACATCTGCTCAGGTGTTTACAGTACTGAGTTACATGGGGCTGCGCGTGCAACCTGTCAGCTGATGCCTTTTTCAGGGTTCAGCCCAGCTAACAATTTCTGGTTCCCTTTACTTTTTATTTCCCTGAAGCTTTGTTTAAAGTTGTACGTTTCTTATGTGACAACCTTTGGGCATCCTTTGCAGAACTTTGCTTTTTGGTTGTAATAAAGTTTAACTACCCTTTAAATTACCACCAACAAACCTTTAAAAAACTGACACCTTTAAAACTGCTTCATATCCTTAACATAACTAATTTTTGTGTTATATCTGTTAATGAATGTTTTTTTTCAGGCATTAATATCAGGAAAACTTTGATGTAATAAAAGCGTTTTATTTCATAACAGCAAGTAACTGCTGAAAAGGTACCAAACAAACAAACAAACAAACAAACAACAACAAAAAAACATAATTAAATGAAGGATTCGTTATATTTATGCTCATTATTTACTCTCGGGTGTGTGCAAGTCTGGCAGATCCCATTCCTACTCCACATCCGTCAGCCAGCCTACCAAAACAGAAAAGGAAACATGCTGGTGTTGCTATCAACAGCATTATCCAGGTCAACAAAGGCAAAAAAAGGCAACGCTGCATTTTTTTGTGGTAACATTAGCTGTCCATGGTAAAAGTGGTAAGTATTTTAATTAAATTAAACATCGATTAGGAAGAAGCTTGTAGCAGAGGGAAGTTCTTGCTTATTTCAACAAGACAATGCTGCAATAACATCATGAACAAATTACGACACCTGACATTTTTTCATTTGAGTTTATTTAGAAGCTTCTCTGTAAAAACCTGCAGTTTTTTAATCTAAATCTGTCTAATCCTGCCTGCTTAAATGAGTTGATGGTAATTAGTTTGAAATGCATCTGCCTAATCAAAGATCAGTAACTGAATACCTGCACTGTAATTTTGTGGGGAGAAGGATCATGTTAAGACATCCTTGTATTACATACCTGCACACACACACACACACACACAGCCCCCCACACACACACAGAGGCCCTTTGTTAAACACACAGTTCAACACTCAGGTGAAGTGCTGAATGAATGTTTGCTGCCTGGGCTCCATAAAAGTTTAAGCAGCCCAGTGTTTCCAGGTAGCTCATCACGACACCGTTACCAACAATGCAGGAAAAGCGGCCCAGTGGGAAGCAGCAGTCTCTCCCCCTCCTCCATCTCCTTCTTCTTCCTCATCCTTTTTAGGCTTTCTGTCCTATAGGCTGTGGCATTGGACCTGCTCTGAAACAATATCTGAATGAAGGACTGATGAGCATGAAAGGAGAGAATAATTTATTGGGGACATACTGGTGACTTGAAGAGGCTCAGCGATGGAAGAACTGCTCCTTTACTAAAGCTGCTGTCCTGGGCTGTATCTGCCTGAGTCATTTGGATTTATCACATAGCGTTCACTTAAGACTGTCATCCATGACGCACATGGCTTTGGAGGTAACGGAGGTAAATTGCAGAACAAAGCTTGTGTATCCGTGCTTGCAGTTCTGTTGTCCTTTTATGACGAATAACAGAGGAAAACACATCTATTATATGTGTTCATCTCTAAACCAGAGACAATAGGACTGCAAATTAGATATACAAATGGGGTTGACAGTTAAAGGTTTTGTTGTTTGTGTACTTAACTTAATTATGATGTAAGACTTGAGGCTGGAACTAGTCAAGTTCTAGTTAAGTTAGTGAAGTCTTCAGATCAATGCGATGCATCGAGCAACATCCTTTGAATGATGGACAAAAAACAAAACAAAACAAAAAAAGTGTTTCCAGAAGAAAAGAAAAGTGAATATTGTAAATGTCAAAGCAAGAATTACAACTTTAATGCAGGCTGATGAGGAAGGAAACACTTTAGGCTTACAGCAATGTCTTTCTAAAGTTTGCATTTAGCTTTTTTTTTTGCTTAAGACAGGCAAAAAAAAGCCGCCTCCCCCCCAAAAAGGGCATATTCTTTTCATTGCCATGCACAAGCTCAAATATTTAGCTGAACATGATAATGAGTCTATAGCTTTTTATTGCATGCTGTCATGAAATAGTACCAACAGAGGAGGTTCAGAACCTGACTGTTGCGATGGAGGCCTATTGAGGGTCAGGTTTCTCTAGACACCTGGAGCCCCTTAAATGTGTGTTGCCCTGGGTGATGTCTGGTGTCAGTCAATGGCCCACGAGGAGTGCTATCTCTTTCAGAAGCCTAACTGCCACTTTGTGGCTACGTAACAGGATCCGGCACCAAACTGGATATACAGGGACAATGGAGCTCCCTCTCAGGTGATGATCTCCTGGTCAGATAGATTTTCATGATCATATATGATGTCTACTGTACTTGCCCATGTTGTATTTAAAACACTTGTCTGTGTTTGGTTTACCTCAGTTTTTATGACTGTGTTGTAGACGATATAGTTTAATTTAAAATGAACAAGAGAGTTACCAGGAAAGCTGAACTCTTAACTCGCAGTTTTGGCTCATTGATCTATTATAGCTGTTCATCCCACACTGGAGTGTAGTGTGCAGGAGTAAAAGGACAATTTATAACTTTGTTGTTGTGCAACAAAGATATGACTTAAAATGTTAAAATGTTTAAAATATTTTCATGCAAGAATATAGTTCTTCTACCTTCAATGTTTTGGATAAATGATCAAGATAGAAACTATTTCAAATTTTCATCCAACAGTTTCTTTTTCCTTTTGCCTCCACCGAACTTTATTCATAACACAGTTGAAATACAAACTCACAAAATACATTAAGAAGACACCATAAAAGTAACGATTACAGACATTTTAGCCACAGGAGTCCTAATTTTTTATATGAGCTCTGGCTCGTAACACAAGCAGACTTCTGCTCCAAATGCAGAAAGACCAAACAGTGTCCTCCTGTCCTTGGAGGACAAATTATATTTCCCGAGTAAGAACTTCCAAGCACACTGGCACAAACTTGGGTTACTTGGACTGAGAAATGGCCTTTGAGTTGCAGTGGCACTTCGGCTGTGACAAAAGACTTTTCACAAGAACAGACAATTACACATGTTGAGAAACGGCTATTGTCAATGACATGTGCCTGTACCACTGGCTGTAAAACTATTGAACAAATGTTCCAATAAACATACCCACCAGCTACAGTTGGCTATTTAAGCTTGGCTGGCTTAGTTTATGTTTTCGTCCTCTGGGCCTCCAGGCCACCCACAGCCAGTCACGGTGGTCATATCCTCTTCAAAATATGACTATGCTCTTTTTAGTTATTATTCACAGCTCAGAAGTCAACAATTATAAAAGCTAAGTAGCTTAAAAGATGTCATCTGGCATAGCTAGTGGCCTAGGCAGCTGTCAATCAAATGTCATCCATCCATTTGATTGGGTGGACGTCATACATTTTATTACTTTATTAATTTATTAATCTTACCTGATGTGGTTCAAAAACAAACAAAAGCAAACTATAGAGATCGAAACCATTTTTCTGTACCAGGCTGTAAGTATTGTTTCTGCTGCAAAGTTGAACATTTTGCGATATTGGGGGTCAACTGGGATTTGCTAGACTTTGGAGCCAACACCCAGTGGTCAGTCAAGGAACTGCAATTTCTGTTACTACCAGTTTGGCTTCAGCCAGGAAGTGGAGATGCTGGTGCTTGACCTGGACATGCCAGACTCCTTTTTCGTCATCAGTTTTGACATTTGACCTTCAACAACAAATGTGCATCATCAAGTGTGAATGAACTTAAAATGACTGAAGGATCACTGATTTGCCTAATCTGTAGGCTAAGAATTACATTAAAAGATACAACCGAGTTGTAAAATCATTGTTGAGGGATACTAGGCCTATATTTTTCCGCGTATTTCATGTATAATCACTAAGTTCATCCATTTGTAAACAACCCACAGTTACAATATACTTTGGATCTATAATTTTCCTTCCAGGGGAAACAAGGTATTATTAAATTGAATTAAATGGAATTGAAGTATAAAATTAGATTTAACTTCCCATGTTGTGTGCTCCCTACATTATTAATGGTTTCCTATTGAAGGAAGTAGAGAACATAATCTACGAGTGTTTCCTGTGTTCTCTGCAATAAAACCAGATGTTCAGTTCAGTTCAGCAAAAGACCAGGGAGCACACGTACACATCAAGGACCCCCAGGGTAGGTAACCTTTTACCGTCTTTCCAATCCAATGATCGTGGGTAGTCTTCTTACGTAGGAAATGATTTATTGGAACATTACATGTGGATTTCTGCTGGGTCAGTAGATCAACAGCTTGTTTCAGAGAAGAATGAGCTGTCAGTGTCAGTTACTCTGACTATGATGACAGGTCAGCTTGGCAGCAATGAAAGCTGAACTACTGAAGCATGAGTATGGAAGGCTCTTTCATAGCAGCATAATTAAAGTGCATTACCTTGCTGATTGTTATACCTGGCAGAATTTCAGTTGTGTATCAAGTATCAGAATATAGACTGTGTTTATGCATTTAATAATCAATGCCACTATCACTGGATTTTTTCTTGATGGAGATAGGTTTGTGCCATATATCCTGTTTTTATTTTTTAATTTCTATTAAATACACTAAAACAGAGGGTCTATATTGAGGATCTTGTGTTGGTGGACTATTTTCGGCTTTACTTTGCCCCTTGCCTGAACAAGAGTGATGGTTCTGTTGTGAACACAGAAGCAGATAAGATAGTGGTGGCTGGATTTAGATTTGACATGAGGACGGAGGATGCAGCCAAGGCCACTAACTGGAACCCACAGACATGAGGACCAACAGACAGGAACTGAGTCCCTTGTTGGGAAATGTATTTTAACAGGATTGTGAGCTTGTGTGTAAATGTGTTCCCTGCTTTGTTGACAGCTGTGACAAGATTAAACAGTGAACCTTTGACAGAAAAAAGGCACAGGAAAAAGGTGGGACATATACTGTAAGACCAGCGTTGACAGATGGAGTAAGGCCTGGGCTAACAATAGTATGTTATCAGTACACTTGTTTTCTTCTAATATTACTAATGTGCTCCTGCTGGGACACAGAGCCTGGAGGAGCGGTGCAACCGGATCCTGAGGAACATGGAGGCCTCCCTGACTGCTCGTGATCGCGTTGGCATCCAGGATTTTGTTCTCCTGGACGCCTACACGAGTGAGAGTGCCTTCCTGGACAACCTGAGGAAACGCTTCCATGAGAATCTCATTTATGTGAGTCTTTCCTGTGTGGCGTCATTTTGGATAAGCTGCCTCATTCTCTCGGTCTAATCAAACATCATGCCCTAAACTTTCAACCCCGATGTCCTGATGCCGTACTACCTTCTGCTGAATCTGGCATCTTGTGTTTGCTGATGTTGCAACTGAGGTTCTTTTCATTTGTGGAGTCAGCACTCTTGAGGTCCCGACTGTCCAATGAGTCATGATTAGAAGTAATTATTAACTTAACTTACCACTGTGGATAAAGGACGAAACAACACACGAGTCGTGGAATGATGAGCGGGCATCACGAAACGTTTATGTCATATATTGATTAAGGAAAATAATCTTTACTATTAAACGTGCAAGAGGTGCAGACCATGAGTTCATGTTCTGTCTTTCTCTTCAGACCTACATTGGGACTCTCCTGGTGTCAGTCAACCCATATAAAGAATTAGACATCTACAGCAAGAAACAAATGGATACCTACATGGGAGTTAACTTCTTTGAGCTGCCACCTCATATGTAAGTCATTTTATAATATATGAATAAAATGGACTGCAATGAGAGATACATGAACTTATAAATGATTGTCTGTAAGGGGAGGGGAGGATGGAGCACACTGATTCAACTCCAAAGCATGCCATGAGGTGGAAATTTATGGTTTAGACTGAAACTTGGAGGAGTTGCTTGAAAATCTTGTTCAGGCGTTCCCAGCAGGATGATCGGCAACCCTACTTCTGACTTTTGCCAAGAGGGTCTTGTTGTTAAAGGAAATCAACTCAAGAGGTCATCATTTTGAGTTGAACTTCTCATTGCACTTTCAGTTATGCTCTGGCAGACAACGTCTTCCGCACCATGCAGTCTGAGTACAACAATCACTTCATCCTCATCTCAGGGGAGAGCGGGGCTGGAAAAACAGAGGCCTCCAAGAAAATCCTGCAGTTCTATGCCGTCAGCTGTCCAAGCACAAAACTCCTGAACAACGTTCGGGACAGGCTACTTCTCTCTAACCCAGTGCTTGAAGTGAGCGAGATGGAAATGCACTCAGCATTTTACATTCTGCAACTGTGTATTTTGAGAAAATCTTGATTTTTCATAATCAGGTATTATATTTCTTTTTTTCTTCTTTTTGTTTGGTCAAATTTCCAGGCCTTCGGAAATGCCAAAACCTTGAAGAATAACAACTCAAGCCGCTTTGGAAAATACATGGACATCCAGTTCGACCAACGGGTAGACATACAAATCTGATATTTTCACATTACATAGTGAAGATAGCACTAAACAGAATTTTAATGACCCAAAATGACAAGTGAGGTTTTTGCATTTTCTCCGTCAGGGTGGGGCAGTCGGTGGTCATATCCTCAGTTACCTACTGGAGAAGTCCCGTGTGGTCCACCAGAACCACGGAGAGAGAAACTTCCACATCTTTTATCAGCTGGTGGAAGGAGGAGAGGACGAGCTGCTCCGCTGGTTAGGCCTGGAGAGAAACTGCAAGAACTACCGTTACCTGGTGCAGGTCAGAGGGTCAAAAAAGCACTTCTGCTATTTGGTGTGTAACTATAACGTTCTCTCCAGCGTTTCATTTCCTCTTCCTTTAGGGCGGTTGTGCCAAAGTGAGCTCTATCAATGATAAAAGTGACTGGAGGACGGTGCGGAAAGCCCTTTCTGTTATAGACTTCAGTGAGAGTGAAACTGAGGTGAGGCGGCACTGACAAACTGCAAGTTTTACTGTTGGTTTACCAGCTTTTAATCAGTTATTTCTCTTTTGGCTTAATGCAGCAACTTTTTGGAATCATCGCCAGTGTGCTTCACTTGGGAAACATCAAGTTTGAAGCAGATGCTCAAGGATACGCTACTCTCAACAAAAACCAGGAGATGCACTGGGTGTCAAAGGTGAAATCCAAAGCAATTTGACATCGTACAAACCTTATTTTTCTGTCTGTTGTACACTGAATAAAGCTGATATCACATGTCTGGTTTTGCTTTGCATTTGCTGGACAGTTGTTGGGGATTCCTAATCAGGTGCTACAACAGGGTTTAACCCACAGAAAGATTGAAGCCAAAACAGAGGAGGTGATCCTTCCAAAGTAGAAAACATTTGAACCTAAAATGCTAATCTGTGATAAAAATGCAAATTAAGAATGTAACTGATTCTGATCTTAAGGTGCTCAGCCCCTTCTCTGTGGACCATGCAGTATATGCCAGGGATGCCCTTGCCAAAGCCATCTATGGCCGCACTTTCAATTGGCTGGTCAGCAAGATCAATGAATCATTAGCTAATAAGGTAAGCAACAAAGCAATCTTCTCCTTTTGTGTTCTTTACTTCTTGCAGCAGCTGTAACTGGGAGAAAATTAAGCAAATGACAAGTCTGAGTGTGTCATTTACACCAGAAAAGGCACAAATGCAAGTAGTTTTAAATCGTATTATCATGAGAGCTTGAATTTCTAAATACAGATCCGTTAACACAAGACCACACTAAGTTAAACTTTCAATAATAAAATAAATAAATAAATAACACAAATCTCTCTGTATGTGTTTTATATTCAGGATTCCTCCAGGAAGACCGTGATTGGTCTGCTTGACATCTACGGGTTTGAGGTTTTCAATGTGAACAGGTGAGATCTTGCACATTTAAGATGATTATTTAATAGCAAAAGTCAGAAGCAGATGGGTTGTATACTCGCTTTACTTGTTTTTATGTGTATTTTCAGCTTTGAACAGTTTTGCATTAACTACTGCAACGAGAAGCTGCAGCAGCTCTTCATCCAACTGACCCTTAAGTCGGAGCAGGAGGAGTATGAGATGGAGGGGATCGAAGTAATAACTCTGCTTATCAGTCTTGTTCTATTCATGTTATTTATGGCTCACAGTTTATAAATGTAAAATCATTTCTGGCACATAGTGGGAACCAGTGCCATATTTCAACAACAAGATAATCTGCGATCTTGTGGAGGAGAAGTTCAAAGGAATCATCTCTTTGTTGGTAATGATTAAAAGAAAAGTCATGCCGCTGCTGAAAAGATAAAAACTAAATGAATGCATATAAATCAATGCTTAAAATAAGGATGGATTATTGATGCTCTTTTATTGTAGGATGAGGAATGTTTGCGTCCTGGAGAGGCCACAGACCTCACCTTACTGGAGAAGATGGAGGAAAAGATTGGTGGTCATCCTCATTTTGTCACGTGAGCTTTAACACTTTACTTTACAGGATAATGTATGGTGAATAGAATAATCCAGAATAATCCAGAAATCAAACCTGCACAGCCCACAGAGATGAATTAAGAAACAGATTTACCCTCTCCTGCAGACATAAACTTGCAGACCAAAAAATGAGGAAAACCCTGGAAAGAGGAGACTTCCGCCTCTTGCACTACGCTGGGGAGGTTACGTACTGTGTTGTTGGTAAGATGGAAAACACAAACACTGTCTGATTAAATGCTGAAGTTAGATAAAATGTGTTATCATTAACCTAGATGTCAGACCAAGGAAGTCACAACTTCAAACCATACTGAACTAAACTAGTTTGCTTTATTACTTAGGAGGAACAAAATGTTGTCAAAGAAAGCATGATTTCACTCTTTTTTTCCCTCCTTTACCGCTTCAGGATTCTTGGACAAAAACAACGATCTTTTGTACCGAAATGGAAAAGAGGTGATCTTTATTTTGTGTCCACAGCCTTCGGTTCATTATCGATTCCTTTTGCATAAATGGATTCACTTTATTGCGTCAGTGAAACACAACACTTCTTCTGAAGTTACTACATGTCCAATATCCCTCACCGCTACTTACTATACTAAAATAAAATGGAAAATATAGTTCTAGCAGACCCGAACACTACATATGCTCATCATGGACAAGAATGTGATGTTGTGAGTTGTTTTTTTTTACATTGTTCTGTTTCTGGAGTGAAATGACAGAGCAGAGCGAGAGAAGAAAAATCAGCACAGGCTGAAAATGATAGTCCGTGCTTTACACTTGTTTAGATTCTATAAAGCAGTTTATATTATGTTTTTCTTTTACCCACTCACACACACACACTTTCATTTAGCACTTCATATGCACACTGTACAGTGCACCACACTTTTCTTTCTACAGCTGTAAAGTGGTTTACATGTGGGGCAATGTGGAGTTCAGATGCAGAAGAGTATTAGGGCCACTGAAGGCCACTGAAGAAAAAAAAAATTGAATTCTGAGAAAAAAAAGTCAGAATTTTGAGAAAAAACATCAGAATTCCGACTTTATTCTCAGAATTCTGGCTTTAATCTCAGAATTCCGAGATTAAAGTCAGAATTCTGACTTTTTTTCCTCAGAATTCTACTTTTTTCTTCTTCAGTGGCCCTAATGCTCTTCTGTATTAGTAGAATCTACAAATATAATTGAAATGAGTTGGGTGAAGAGACGGTATTAGACAACCCAATCCATTCCACAGCCAACACTGACATGTGGTTGGGATCGTTGTCTTGTAACGTCAAACAGCTCAACGTGGCCAGTCACAACAATCCTCGTCTTATTAGTTGTAAACTCTCCAAAGGATCTTACTCTGAGGATTCTTCTTTGACTCTGTTGTCATCTGGAAATTTTAAGTTCATCTTTGGAGCAGCTTACTTCCAAGACAATATCTCCTCAGTCTTTTTAGCTTTTAGTTTATGACAAACCCGCACATCAGTGACTCCTGGGTTGTTCCCAGGTACCTGAAACAAAGACCTCTTGGACAAATTTGGGTTTCCTACCCACATCTTAGCAAAGTGGTTGCATTTCCCATTAACTCATAATTGTATCGAAATTGCTCGAACAAATGATTTTGATATCATATATGCAGTTTGGAAATGGACAAAGAGATGTTTCTGAATTGTGTGATTCTGTGAACAAACGGTGAATGACGAAGGAAAATGCTCCTTGGACATTCACACTAAATGACCTACTGGTCAGTATAATTGCTGTTAAACCAACCCTATGATGGCCCAGACTCTACCAGCTGCAGTAAGTTGCAGTCAGTAACAGGACCTTGAAGCCTTGCCAAGTTTAAGCACATTTTAAACCTTCATCTAAACTGAATAAAAAAAAAACAGCAACTTTCTGTATAATTTGAATTGTGCATCAACATCAGAAAAACACAAACCTGTGGACCAAATTCTCATTTTTGATGATTAAATATTCACCTTAAATAAGAAAGAGATAAATTCTTCCACATTAATCCCTGTCCATGATGAGTACTCTATTAACTATGTGCTGTACTGCATATTTGACCTATGTAGTCCTGAGTATTGCTTCCTTTTTCTCGATAAGGTCATGCAGCAGTCCAAGAATGCTATCATCAAACTTTGTTTTCCCACCAGTGAACCAGACAGCAAGAGGAGACCTGAAACAGTAGGAAGCATTTAAGATCATGGCTCTTAATGCCTCACTGATTTCAATCAGTGTTTGCCTACTTGCCATTTCCATGTGACTTTTCAGGTGGTGACCCAGTTTAAGAATAGCCTGGTGGGCTTGACTGAGATCCTGATGTCCAAAGAACCTTGGTATGTCCGCTGCATCAAACCAAACGAAGCCAAGCAGCCAGGTGAGACCTTATGTCTAAAGTATATGTTATTACAGCAACATTGTATGTTCAGACTCCAGTCAGCCAGCAAATGAAGGTAATACACAGTACTGTCCCCCCTGAACCCTTTGCATTTGGCTGTGACCTGCAGGTCAATTTGATGATGTGCTGGTGAGACATCAGGTTAAGTACCTGGGGCTAATGGAGCACCTGAGGGTCAGACGGGCTGGGTTTGCTTACCGCCGCAAATATGAGGTCTTTCTCCAGAGGTGGCGTAACATCCTTTTTCTGCTTTAGTTTAGCATAAATGGTGTAATAAATATATGCTTTTAAGCAGGAGACATCACCTCACCACATTCTTTGTTCCCCTTTTTTCTTGCGTGCACTACTGCAACTGCCTTCCCTTCTGTTTCAGGTACAAGGCTCTGTGCCCAGACACCTGGCCAAACTGGAAAGGCACTGCAGCAGAAGGTGTGCACTGCCTGATCAAATACCTGGGCTATAAACCCGATGAGTACAAAATGGGCAGGTAGGTGTCACAAATGGTCTACGATTCGTCACTTCCCACCTGAAACGAAACACGTTAGCACTTTTTTTGTTCTTTTTTTCTCCCTTCATCTCAAGAACAAAGATTTTCATTCGCCATCCTAGAACCCTGTTTGCAACAGAAGATGCCTTTCAGGTCTGCAAACATAAGCTAGGTGAGACAAGGCCTGTTGATTTTCAGTTGTGATGTTCCAGTGAAAGTCAAAAATGTATTGAGCATGAAAGTTTTAACTGATATTGTTGCAGCTACAAGCATTCAGGCCAAGTACAAAGGCTACAGGGTGAAAGAAGATTATCTGAAACAAAAAGAGGCTGGTGAGTTCCAAATATAGCAGGACTTTTCTGATGTGCAAGTGTGAAATGAAGTTAATGGCACTTAAAGTTTGTATGCACTTTAGTTAGGTCTGATTGAAGTAACCTTGTCTCATCAAAATAGCCACGAAGATTGAGAACTGCTGGAGAGGTTTGATGGCAAAGAAGGAGCGTGAGAAGAGAGCCTGGGCTGTCAAGGTCATCAAGAAGTGAGTGAAATAACAGTGAAACCACAACTTAAATATGATGGAAACACTGCCGTGTGGTGGGGTAACCTGCCAGTCGATCTGTACTAGGTTCATCAAAGGTTTCATGACCAGAAATCAACCAGCCTGCACTGACAACAGCGAGTACCTGGCTTATGTGAGGCAGAACTACCTCACACGGCTGAAAGACAACCTTCCCAGAACAGTCCTGCAGAAAGACTCCTGGCTGACCCCACCTCCTATAATGAAGGAGGTAAGTGATTAAATCGTTTCAAACAAATCACTTTATTTCCAATTGGCTGCAAACATGAGGGCAATGACTGGCAATTACATTAACGGCTGATGTAAAATGTTAAATCAAACGGCTAATGACCATCTGTTGCTCCTTTTGTAGGCCTCTCAGCTCTTGCAGAGGATTTATATTCGCTACATGGTACGGAAGTACATCTGTGGAATCAGTCCCCAAAGGAAAGCACAGGTACAACCCACAATCACCTGGGCAAGATATCACCCAGGCAGTTAAAAAAAAACAAAACAAAAACGTTTTACTACTCTCTATGCATTTCTTTATTTCAAGCTTCAGTTAAAAGCAGAGACAAGCTCCATGTTCAAAGGAAAAAAGGAAAACTACCCCTTCAGTGTGGGAAGACCGTTTGTGGGCACCAGGATTGGTAAGAACTGAACTTGAACTAGAGACCACCGCTAAGGCATATACTGTATTAATGAATGCTATGAGTTTATAATACATTCAGCTTATGGTCACTGTAATGAATAATTTTGTTATGATCACCCACAGGTCCACAATGAGGACTTGCTCATACTTGACTGATGTATTTTCCATAATTTTCCAGTTAGATGGATGCATGTCCTTGTGTTCCAGTATTTCTTCCCATAGAATGACAACACAAGTGCTTGTAAATGGCCTTAATGATTTTAACATGTTCATTTGTTCAGCCTGTCTACTTACCTCTCTCAAAGATTAAATGTACTTAAAAAAAACAAAAAAAAACAAAAAAACATGTCTTTATTTATTTATTTTATTTTTTAAATAAAGCTTTGGAAGACATAAGTGCCAAGATTCTTCAGATGGTCCAACATGAGCACATCAAGGTAAACTAATATTAGAATTCCCTTTGCATCTCTATTTATTTATTTATTTTTGCTAAACTCAGATATTTGTGTCTGTCCTCCACAGTACAGTGTGCCAGTGGTGAAGTATGACAGGAATGGGTTTAGGCCTCGTCTGCGGCAGCTCATCTTCACCCAGGAAGCTGCTTACCTGGTCGAAGAGGCCAAAATAAAGCAGCGGATTGATTATACTTCTCTGAAAGGTAAAGAGTGACACAACTGGACCAAAGTAAGCATCATGATCTCAATGGAGAGGTAATATATATGCATGATTACTGTTATATATGAAATTCATAGTGATTATATCTATCTATCGATATTCTAGGGGTGTCCGTCAGCAACCTGAGTGACAACTTCCTCATCCTTCATGTTACATGTGAAGATATCAAGCAGAAGGTAGATCTTTTAACAAACCTGTGTTTCAGAAACCTATAAGCCGGAACAACCAGCAGTGTTTAATATGTCTAATGTCCAAACTGTGAAAGTCCATACTTTATGACTCTATAATAATCCCAATAAAAACAAATGGCCTGATAGCCTTTATTCTTGCAGGGGGATCTGGTTCTGCAGTGCGATCACTTATTCGAAGCCTTGACCAAACTCAGCGTCATTGCAGACAAGCAGAACTGCATCAAAGTGGTCCAGGGCAGGTAAAAAAAATAAAAATCTGGGTTGTATGTAGCAATTCAGGAATGTTAATCCTAAAAATTATGTCTATCAGAATGCATTTTGTTCATTATGTTCAGTGTGCGATTTGACATCCAGCCTGGCAGAGAGGGGTTCATCGACTTCAAAAGTGGCCAGGAGTCAATGGTCTACAGGACAAAGAATGGTCATTTGATGGTGGTGAGTCATGAGTTTGTTTACTATTACTTTATTTTGACAGCATGGGAAACTGACTGTGACCTTTGTATTTTCTAGGAATCAACAAGAGCGAAATCTAGATGAAGATGCCAGTCAGCTGGGATAATGGTGCACCCACAAGTCCCAGGAGTTGCAAATCTTGAATAAACAGCCATGCTCGCTCTGTTATACAGTCCTTTGGTTGTTTTCAATAGCCCGTGTTTATGTTTTATAATCTTTATGTCAATGTTACACGAGAAAACATGTGCTAATGCAAGCACTGCCAATACCTTAGCTGTAGAAAGTGTGAATCCTTGCTGACCCTGGCCAGAAGATTGTTTGGTGTTTCAGTCTTCTGTATGAACAAAAACGATCCCAGCACAAATTCAAGGACATTCTGTATAAGCTCTTGTATGCATTTTCTTGTATTTGAATCCCATAGACAACCACAAATCCATGTGAGACCTTGACTGGAGCATTTGTTACAGCTTAGCCCTGCTGCACCTTTATATTAAAACATGCTAAACCACAAGGAACTTTGAACTGGTATCTTTAAGTTCTCAATGCTTGTTGATCTAATCCTCTTGTATCAGCTCCCCCTGCTGAACAGTAGCTGACTTTACAGGAGTCTCACAGCTCTCTCAGCAGGCTGCATTTAAGATAAATCCTTAAAGGTCGGGTAGGAGACATTATAAAAACCATCTGGAGTCACCAAGACTGTAGAAAATACACCATTTGAAAGCACAGCTCCCCTCCTTCAGATCCTGCGTCCGGAGGCACACTTCTACAGCGCATGAGCGGGAAGTAAACAAAAAAAAAGAGGTGGTAAAGACTTGACAAGGGTCACTCACAATGATTGGAAGGTCGCTATCGGCATGTAAAATTTCAGGTAGCATAAAATGCTTCAGAAAAAGATCTCCAACTCAACTTTTAAGATCATTTGTTTTGATTCCTTGTAGATAAAATATGTAAAAAACAAAAATCTATCATGCCTTTGTTTTGTATATTATGGCATATGTTACCTTTCTCACAGTAGGGTAGAAAATGTTCACTGAAGAAACAAAATAAAAAAAACCTTGTTGGTTAGCTAAGAGATCAGGCTCATTTCAGACTGTAATAAAATATCTTAATGTTATAATCAAACAACATTTGGTATATATTTGTTGTTCAGTTTCATTTGTCAAGATAAAGAGTCTATAAAGAAAAGAGAGAATTCAAGAATTCAAGAGAGTATCTGATTTATTGTCTGGATGTTCATGTATGGAGAAGAAGAGGTTTTGCAGGCCTAATATACAATTTAACATATTCTAAGCAGGTAATGCATTTTTCAAACCACTTGGCTTGAAGTGGCAAAGGTAGACACGTGAGGACACAGCTGAAAAACCTTACCGGTCGTGGTTGATGATTAAACAAAAGTTTGTAAAAGCAGGCAATCAAAGGTCCAAGGTTTAGGAAAATGCTGAGTGCATCTACCTGGTAGAAATTTGCAGCCGAGGCCAAGAGTGAGCACTTGTAGCCTTAGCTGACAGTCAGACTGTGACTCTGGCAGGATGGGAGGCTTCAGGGAAGCTATATTTGTCCTTCTGCTTTCATCCATCTGCAGGACATATGGCAAGTACCCAGAATCTGCTGCATTATGTTGATCAATAAATACAAAACCACTGATTTTTTAAAGCTTAATAATTTTGTGATTTCGACTATTTGACTTTTATCTTATATTATCATTAATTTTTTGACTCAGGCTATAACCAAACAGAAACTGCAAATATTAAAACATATTTAACTGAATGTTGAACCAGAGCACTTGTGAATTCATTTTGAGATTAAATGAAATATAAACTAAACGAAGCAAATTAACTAACTAAATCTAACCGAACTGCCTTAATTACATTAGTAAATTAGTCTGAATTTGTTTAAGGTTTGTTGAGTTTATTTGCTTTCATAGGTTTTCCTGATATCCCATTTGATGCTAAAAGTGCTTCTATATGATACTCTATCTGCACACGCCTGACTCTGGTATCAACTTCTTTTGTTGGAGGTTTTCTTAATAGTGCTTAGGAGTCATTTCTTGGAAAGCAGTTGATAATGTTTTTTGACATGTCGCTCACTCATATCTTACATTTTCCTTAAGCAGAAAATCTGTTGCTTTGCAGGGACCAAAGGTTCTGCACCAGAGATTTGATTCTTACTTTAACATAATCTTAGTCTCAGTCCATGTGGGTGTACAATGTATAGTTTTTAGTCGGGAGATTTTGTTTCTTATACTCAGTTAATGTTAGAGATGCTACTGCAGATGCTGAGGCCCTGATTTAACCCCTTCTCCATTTTCTTCTTTTACTTGTCAGCCAGTTGTGACAACTTGTCCACACCACAGAGGGTATAGCCGTTTGAGACAATTAAGACATTAAACAGTCTGTACTTCATGTTTCTGCTTCTTTGTGTTGAACAGGACAGACATGTGAAGGAATGTGCGGTGAAAAATATGAGTCGTGTTCATGCCATTCAACATGTGCCTCTCTGAAGAACTGCTGCACTGACTATAGAGAGTTTTGTATTAATATCTCTCCGTATTCTGGGTCCATCATGGGCGGAACAGATTTTATTGTCCTTGATGCAAATTTCAATAAGAGTTCTCAGATTGTATGCAGGTAAGACACTGTGGTTACTGTGGTAACTGTGGTTATGTCTGTTACTGACTGAATAGAGTATTTGCATAAAACCTGTCAAAGTTTTGACACGACTTTAAGCCAACTGACCATTATTATTTTTTAATATCAGGTTTGACAATCAGACTTATACCATTGGATATGTGGATGACAATAGCAAAGGCCATTGTATCTCTCCACTACTATACCAATCAGGAAGGGTTCCTTTGCACATCTCCTCAGACAATGGTACTACATTCAGTAGGACTGGAGCCTGGCTTTCAGGTAATCCACCTGCATGCACATTCTAAGGAAAGTGATACCAAAGCTCGTCCTTGTTGGTGTTAAGATGATATTAACTTACCGTTTATTTGATTCATTTATGCCCCTGCAGTTCATACAGGCAAGTTAGATTCTCGGTTCAAAATTATTTTGGTCAACTCAACAAAGTGGCAGTACTATGGTACTCCCAATGTCCAAGGCACTCTTCAGATGACATGGGAAACTTCTTTAGTCAACGCTGAAAGTGTCAATATTGAGCTCTGGGGATACAGAGAGACAGGTAAGTAAAGATGTGTATCCATTAACAGAATTTAAAAATAAAAATGTATATACATATATATATATATATATATATATAAACATCTCTCTCTGTAGGAGAGGAATATTCTGAGCACTGGCAGGGTGAGTGGCAATACCTGTACTCACTTGCAAAGGATTATCCCAACAATGGCTCCTTCAGCTTTCTTCCCCAACCAGCGGAGGATGGATTTTCAAGTTGGGAGCTTGGTTCTGTTCGTGTGAGCCCAAGCAGCTACCCTGATGGCATGTGGTACATTAAAACACTCACATAGTGCTGCAATGAACGTAATATTTCTCTGATATTGCTCTATTGACCATTAATCGGCTTGGGATTTATTTAGGAATGTCCAAGCCACATGGAGTGAGGATCATGCTCTGGCTTGGCACCTGGAGCAAAGGTTCAGGGAGAATTCAACAGCTTGGGCTCTGGAGAAATGTTTAGCTTGGGATCAGCTGGAAAACCAGATGCCCAGCTTCCTCAGTGAGATCATCGACTGCCCCTGCACTCTGGCCCAAGCGAGAGCAGACACAGGGAGGTTTCATGTACGTATGAAGAGGAGACGATTTACAGCTCAGATTTTACAGCTACGTTGCAGATAAGGGAGGCATCTAAGGTGAAAATGTTTACTGACAAACACTTGACTTTTTAGAGGTGAAAAATTAGTATCTCACTCGAGTTGCTTAATGGACATAAACGTGTGATGTGTGCGATACACACACACACACACACACACACACACACACACACACACACACACACACATATGTATATATACACATATACTTGTGTACAGGTGTTACGGGTGATTCGATACATTTATGTCATGGTTTGATTCATTTTTGATACACAAACATTAAAATGCTGGAGACATTTTTGATGGAAAAAAAAATTATTTAACCATCAATTTATATATATATATATATATATAAATATATATTTTTTTTTTTCTTTTTACTTTTAACATTGATGGAGCTATATCTA
>JBAMYA010000004.1:9399021-9417046 GCA_037176975.1 Arrhamphus sclerolepis | reverse complement strand
ACACACACACACACACACACACACACATACTGTATATATAAAGAGAGAGAGAGAGTTAGTATGTAGACATGCATGGTCAAAGGTCAAAGTCAAGCAAACTCTTTCTGTTTATAACATTTATATCTATGTTATCTGCCAGCTCTACACTGCATCATAGATCATGTTGATTATACAAATGAGCAATTACAGTGAAAGCCATTAAATCATTACAGATAATGACGAGCAAGTATGTTTACAGTGTACAGCGCTGGAGGCAGTTCAAAGGGCTCTGCAACTTATTCTTATCTCTATACACAAATATAAAATAAGAGCATATAGGACACAAATAGTAAAAGTAGAGAGACAGAAGACTAGAAGACTCATAAGACTGATTACATATGAACTTAGAACAAAAAGTAAGGAAATTTGGCATTGGTAGATTATTTTATTTTTTCTTTCTTTATTTTTGTCTTAATAATGTTTAGCTGAGTGTGTAGGTTGCAACCATGAAAGATTTGCAGAATCTTCTCTGCCAATGCTAAGCAGCTTTCTTTCATTTTTCCAGTGAGGGAGATGCCAGCATACACCATCACACTGCGTCCGCTAAAAGCTGTCACTCTATCAGTGCAGTAATCCTGACCCTGCAATCCAAGTGCCGTAGACTGAACATGCTGAACATAATGTTCCTCCACATGTTCAGGACTGATTGGCATCTGATTGTTAGCACCTGAGAGTACCAGAAGCTCAAAGCAAGAGTTGATGGCAACAGCAAAAGAAAACTGTTTGATATTGGCAGAGAAGATTTAACAAATCTTTCATGGGTGTGACCCACATACTCAGCTCTGCTCTTTACATGTAGCTGCATTTAAAAGAGAAATAACCAGGCTTTGTAATGGTATAAGACTGATTGCCAAGAAGCATTGTTAAAAACAAAGAAATAATCCACCAAACAATCAATTAATCAATCAAACATAATCCAAACCTATCTCTTTGATTGTGTCTGGATATAAACTATATAATTTCATGACCTGTTCAGATTTGCAAGCTACTGTGACATCACAGACTGAGGTCTGAGCAGAAATATCCAGCTTTCCCTGGCTTTTCTTCACCTAACTTCATTATACTACGTTTTCTGTACTTTGGAAGTGGGTAACGCAAAGCAGGGTGCCTTTGTACTGCATCTCTGCTGTATTTACGAAGGCACTGACTTTTGATGAACAGTGAAACTGAGACAATACTACTGAGTTCAGTCACTGGAGCATCACTAACATTATTAGACAAACAGAAAACATTCAGGGAGGGATTCAGCTTTATTAAACACTTATGTTCTGATCTATAATTCTTGGTGCAACTGGTTGTTTAAATGCACAGTGATATTAAATACCAGTGGTCATAAACAGCATCTGTCCATCCTCAGACTGACTACGGCTGTGATATAGAGAAAGGGAGCGTCTGCACTTACCATCCTGGGAGTGTTCACTGTGTGAGGGCTATTCAAGCTAGGTGAGTTATTGATTACAATGTGTTTTTCAGAAATGGGTCAGAGAATTACACATGTTAACATAACATTAACTACAAGCAATATGTGTTCATTTTGGGGTTTTATCATCTTTCATAATGCGAATTGTCTGACAGTTAAACCATAAACTGAAGTGTATTCATTCTAATACCTGGATCCCAAGAAATCTATTTTTTTTATCTATTCATGATTTGCTGAGGATTGATATGATGGCTAAGAGCAAAATTCTTCCTTACCTCATTGTTAAGTAAAACAGCTTAATGAACTGACGCATGAAGCATAAACTTTTCCAAATGTTGAATCCAATCCTGACCAATTCTGGTCAAACAAAAAAAAAATTGGAGTTCTTTATTCCCCCATCAGGATGATGAGGTTAAAATAATGGGCCTTGTGCTGCATTTTATGGCGCTGATCAGCAAGTGAAAGAATGTGGACACGTCAGACAGAAGTGATTGTCATGTGTTTGGGATATTTATCCTCAGTCCTCAGTATGCAGCAGGACAGCAGTGCTGTTACGACAGCACCGGAGCTCAGGTCTTGACAGCGGACTCCATTGGGGGTAGCACTCCAGACAGGGGACACGACTGGGGCTCGCCGCCCTACAAGAGACCACCTCGGATTCCTGGGTTCTCCCACTGGGTCTATGACGTCCTCAGTTTCTACTACTGCTGCCTCTGGTCCGACAACTGCCACTACTACTTCAAACATCGGCCCTCCAGTGACTGCAGACGGTACCTGTCGCCCAGCTCAGGTAAGCTCGTTGTAAGACATGCTTTTTCCCGTTTGTGCTTTATAAAATTACTGTTTTATGCAAAGATGAACATTTTTGTATAACATCAGCTGTGGTGTTTGGAGATCCTCACTTCGTAACATTTGATGGTGTCAGCTATTCCTTCAATGGCAAAGGCGAATACACTTTGGTGACCTCAGCAGAGAAAGAGCTGTCGATCCAGGGCAGAACAGAGGCTGTGAACGGTGAGATGCTAAACTTTTAAGACAGACTGACGTTCTCAACAGTAAAAAGTAAATGTTGCCACACAGGAATGAAAGCACATCCTATATTATCATTTCCTTGGTTTCTTTTCTCAGTTTCAGGAACTACAATAAAAGCAACCAAGTTATCAGCTGTAGCCATGAGAGAAGCATCCTCTGACATCATTGAGGTGCGTCTGGTCAGTGGACAAAATGACCTTGAAGTGCTGTTAAATGAAAAAACTCTCTCCTTTGCTGAGCAGAGCTGGATAGACTTGCACGGTAAGATTCACTGCATTTCCTTTGATAAAGTCACAGATTTACATGCCACAGTTTTATTTTGCTGCAAATTTGAATTTGGGCTTTGGCATTTGTAAAATTATGGCATGTTGATGTAGTATTACCAAACTTTAGTAAGAAAACAAGATTTTTTTTTTTTTGCATCGGTCAACAAAAATGCAAAAGCACTAAATGTCAAACAATGTTGTTACCAAACACCTTTCAGCTGTGCTAAAGATTATTTCCTGTTTTCTATCGCTCTCTTCTGCCCCGCTGCTTACAAATATCCTGCAGGTGTTTTTGTGTTCTCTCCTACCTCTAAAAACGTGACTGTGATGTTCCCGTCTGGAGCCGGGGTGGAGCTGCGACTGAGAGAGGAAACCATGACAGCCACTGTCCTGCTGCCAGAGGAGTTTAAAGGCTCCACTCTCGGACTGTTGGGGAAGATGAATGGTGATGCCAAAGATGACCTTGTCCTTAGCAACGGTCAGCTGGTGCAGAACTACAGCAATCCAGAGGACCTGTTCAACTTTGGGGCCAGCTGTAAGATTTAGCAAAAAGGATTATAAGCACTTGTTCAAAATGTCCCCATACTGAGTGATACAGTTATAGTTTGAGGTAAAATTTGCCAACACAAACTTTTTTTTTCTTTTTTGTCTTGCAGGGGCTATAGACAATGCATCTGCCTTGTTCACATATGATTCAGAGTATCTTCTGGACACATATTACTATGCCCCCAGGCACGACCAAAGTTTTATCCCAGTGTTTGTTGTCCCTGAGAGTCCAGATGATCCACTGAACAATCAGGCAGCAGTGATTTGCTCTGGAGAGGGCTCACAGTTCTGTAGGTATGAGAGAAAACTGATTCAAACACAATAGTGGTAACGTTGCATATCGGTAGAATTGGGTTGGTCGTATTAAAAAAGATGGGGGTGGGGAGGTAGAGGGGGGTGGAATCCATCGATTTCAGTGATGCTGTTGATTCATAAGAAAGTCTGTGGAACTCCGAAAATAGAGCTGGTAAATTGAGCTGGCTGTGATTTTGCAGCTTCACACAATAGTAAGGCCCAAAGCCAAGAAAGCAAAGACATAAAAAAACAAAAAAACAAACTCACACATACATAACACAAAAAGGTCACAGTCATTTTTGATGAGGCCGTTTTAACAATTTGATCATTTTCCCTTCCCCTGTGTTGCAGGTATGACATCCTGGTAGGTCGTAGCCCAACGATGGGAAATGCTACCAAAGTGTCTTTCCAGAGTCATGTTTCTCTTGTGGAGGACTTAAAGCTGGGTAATTGGTTTGAAAATGCTTCAGTAAATCACCAGTGCTAATCATGTCTACGTTGGTATCACAGTGTTAGTTATCATCATCCCGTTTAGTGATATCCTGTGGATGGCTTGCACCCCCAACTAATGGGAAAAAGCAGGGAACCACCTACTTAGAAGGAGCCAGGGTGAGCTTTTCCTGCGACGAAGGCTACACACTCAGAGGATCGGCACAGCGAACCTGCCAGACAAATGGCCAGTGGTCTGGAGAACACACAAGCTGCGTTGTTCCCAGTATGACAACACAATGAAATCAATAAACAATGAATATTTGATCTGCACAAATCAACCAATCAGTGGTGCTGATTTGTTTTGTTTTGGAGCTTGTGTGCTTGTGTGTGTCTTGTGTCAAATCAACTCTTGAGAAACAAAACGCACTTCTTTTTTTTTGCAGAAATATTTTAGTTAAAATCAAAAACTGATAACCTGATAAGGGTTCCTTCATTCTGCATTTCATCTGGATTTTTAATAAATTATGTTTTAGTTTCCTGTAGAATGGAAACAAATTGATCATTTACTTACTTATTTATATAATTTACTATTTGAGGCATTTGAGCAATTGTCACCAGCATCACAGCAGATATTTTTTCTTGAGTCCTTGAAGGTATTGTATGAAGGATTGTTTTAAAAAAGGATGTTTTTAATCCCCCCTGGTCAAGAGACATCACTCAAAACTAGAGCGTCAATGTGTAAGTTGGAGGTCAAGGACTCAATAAAGACACTGGACTCTATTTTGTGAGATCATATATCTCCAGATTTTTCTCCTAAACCAGTCCATATTGTACATATTTTAGTTCATATGTGAGAGTCAGGGTTAGTCAGGTCAGGATTTAACCTCTGACATCTGTTAATGTCTGTAACAGTTGTTGTTGCGTTGAGTTGAGCAGCAGGCCAACACTTCACATCTAGAACCAATGAACTTGAACCACTTTTTGGGTGTTCATATGTACACATAAAGCTCCGTGCTAAATGCATTTTAAATGCTCAGTGTCCTGCACATCTTTGCTCTATTTCAGGCAAACTTGCAGGAATCCTGGCTGGCTCGATCATCGGAGCCTTGACACTGGCTGTAATTATAATATCAATTGTGCTCCACTCCAGAAAACAGAAAAGGTACTGTAGAAGGGATCTTCTTACTATATCTGAAAAGTAAAACTACATCAAAACATGTTGACGACATGGATACATGTATACTCCAACAGTTTCTGTCTCCCAGAGGAAAGCTCAAAATCTATTTTAACATTTTATGTCTATTTTCCTTTTGTATCCCTTTGTGTTTCAGGAAAAATGCACATTCAGAAGAGGAGGAGTGTAATGAAAGCTTCTAAGACGAAACCTAGCAGTCATGCTTTATTTATTTTTGTTTTGTTAATTGACAGATTTTAAGTCTCAGAAAGTCAAAATATTTTTGTCTACTGCAAATATGACAGCTGGAAGAAAATGCTGAAGGATACAGACGAGAAATCTCAAGATAATTTGTTAAGTTTTGAAGCTGCGATCATAATACAGACAATATTTTTTCAACTTTGGGTCAAGCAAATGTGTCTGAACAACAACTGCTTGACTTGTTTTTATTTTTATTTTTTATTTTTTATGTTTGTATAGGTGTTTTAAAAAGTTAACTGACAAAAAACTCCAGTAAAGTACAAATGTGACGGTGTTAACACTCCTCTATTATGACTCATATGTGACTGTATCTGTTTAGAAGTGAACATATTTTTTAATTTGAGTATTTACAGAAAAAACAAATAGCAATATAATAATGTTTACATGTTAAAATGCCTCACTAATAAAGCTACTGTATTTTTTCTGTTTGCTATAAAAGTTAACTTCCTGTGTGACTCTTTTTTGTTGTCAGTGTCAAACAACTGTCTTTTTCTTGCAGAAGGGAACTTTATCTGGATATATCAGTCCTATTAATATTTCATCAAGACATCATCTGCTTGAGCCCAAAAATCTGTCTGTACAGTGTCTGAAAATGAATTAAATCTCAGATGAAACATGACACGTGCTATTTTGTGTCTTTTGTTTTCAACAAAACCAAGACAAAAATAAAGAAGCAGTGTGTGGAAAACTACCAACACGACACGGTCTGATCGTTTTCTGAGTCACCCTTGGCAGCAATAAACAGAAGTAATAATTTCCAGTATGATGTTATCAGTCTTTCACATCTTTATGGAGGTATTTTGGTCCACATTTCTTTATACTATTATTTTATTGCACTGAGGTCGGCAGGCAGTCATCTATCCACAACCCTCTTAAGATCAGGCAACAACATTTCTGTCTGATGAGTTCTGGACTCTAACTGGGCCATAGAAGCACATTCACTCCTTTTGTATTCAGCCATTCTGTTGTAAAGTTGTTCATATCCTTTACTATGATGAAATTTCAGTCAGGTTTTAGCTGATGAACAGGCTGGTAAGTTCAGTAGCTAAATGTTTAAAAACCTGGGACCTGTGGATGCAGAATGAGGTGTTCGCACACATTAGGTAACTAAATATTAACAATGGATAAAGAAACCTTAACTGAGCAAGTAATAGAAAGTGTTTTTTTTTCTTTTTTTTGTCTGACAATTGCAATCTGAGCTTTGGGTCCACTTCAGGGAAGACTTTCTCAAGTCTTGAATGTTTGTTCCACTTTTGAATAATAAAGCAAAAAGTGAAATGGCTGGGAAATAACATCATAACTTTTCTCAATTTGATTAATCTTCTTTAAATTCAACTATCTTCTCTAAGAGAAACATTTTAACATTTTTGTGTCAATGGTCTGAAAGCAAAAAAAAACAAACAAACAAAAAAAACCCCTCAATTTGATATTACAATAAACATGAGTATTTTATTTGTTTGGGTTCACCACCAGCAAATGACCTAATTATCGCCAGTAACCCCTGACTTCATCACTCCAACTACAGTTATATGGTGACATTTTGTTTCTATCATATTACCCAGATAAATACTTCAGTGTTTATGTGACTAAAGATTTGAGCACAAGGGAGAGTGCTTTAAATATTGTCTCATTAATAAATACCATCCTTCCCCGAGGACCCATCGATTTATCCCACTGAAGCCTGGTTCATTATTTGAGCAGCATGTCACACATGAGGATGCTGCTGTGAAATTCATCACCACCACGTAAAATGCAGAAATCTTTCCCTCATCACTTTGTACTGGTGTAAACAATTCTTTATATTGCGATATGCGGCTTGCTTTTATTTTCACGTTTATCAGTTTTGTTTTGTTTTTGTTTTGTTTTGTTTTGTTTTTAATCCTTGGTTTACAGCCCGGAATCAACACGTTTGTTTACTGGGTGACTCTGGACGTGCTGTTCCCCAACATAACACACAGCTGTGATTTCTGTGGACAAAGAGCACTAGTATGTGACAAGACTGCAGAGGCCACTGCTGAATAAACTGGCTGCTTGCTGCTTCCAGAGTCACTGACCAACAACTTGTCACAGACACTCAAGAGATATAAATACAAATATTTGGCATTGTCCTCTCCATGTCCCAGGGCAACAGAGCTCATCACATATCAACCCATTTGCATCCCTTACATCACACTTGCTGCTGCACAAGTGTTAAAATGAACCAGCTGGGTATATAAAGTGTGAGTGAAGCACTGGCAGTGCCAGAAAACCTTTTTCCTCAGACCTCCTCCCTCACTTTCCTTTCAGAGTTTGAGCATGAAAACACAGCTGCTCATTTGTTGAGTCATCTTGTCCTCGATTTTGTTTGTAGGTTTGGATTAACGAGTAACCAGCTTTGCATTTTCTATATTGCTTTCCTTCAGTCCGAGCTTATTTTCCTATGACATGGCTGATCAAAATAAAACATTAGCTCGTCCCATATTCCGCCGAGATGTCAGCTGGGACCCCTTCCCAAACTGGACTCAGCCAAGCCGAATCTTTGCACAGGATTATGGGCTTCCTCCTTTTCTAGAGCCCAGAGATCTGGACTGGCTTGACTGGGCAAAGAAGAGACTGGCTTCTTTCTCCTGGCCGGGCTATGCACAAACTCCCCTTCTGCCTCCGTTTACTGGTCAGCATTCTGCAGCCCTGGACCAAAAGAATCAGAGGCAACTGACAAGCGGAGTGACGGAGATCCGAACAGGGCAGGACAGCTGGAAGATCAACCTGGACGTCAATCATTTCTCACCTGAAGAGATCACGATCACAACCAAGAATGGTTATTTGCAAATATCAGGTACTACCTCTTAATCTTTCAATAACCAACAGAGGCATTTTTGTGTTTTATGAGGAAAACTGTGGGTAAAAAAAAACAGAAAGAAAGAAAGAAAACACAACGAGCTGCAAATTCTACTTATGGTGTTTTTCATTTCAAGGAAATCATGAGGAGAAGCAGGATGAACATGGATCAGTTTCAAGATGCTTCACTCGTAAATATAAGTAAGTTGAGAAAATATAAACCAGTTTTACACATGAAATCATGTTACAGTTAACTAAGTAAAGACAAAAGACTAACGTCAAGACAGATGACAAAGTTTTCTGCAGCAAACACAGTGTAGAGGGTGGCCTCAACATCCAGAGAGTATAAGGACGTATTTCTGTTTGTTAGATACTGACAAACGCTCTTTCATTCCTTCAAGGTTACCACAGGGGGTTGATTTGCAGCACATCAGTTCATCTCTGTCTGGCGATGGAGTCCTGTCCATAGAGGCCCCTGTCCCTGGCACATCCATCAGCAGTCCGGGCAATGAGATGGTTATACCAGTTCAGACCAGACAGACGCAGGACAGTGAGAAGTGACGCAACAGAACAGATACTACAGTAACCCAAGCTGTGTGTAGAAACATTCTTTTTGGACTTACTTAAAGAAAACAAACAAACAAAAAGTTTGTTACATTCCTAATTCACCAACCTGAACAGAGTGACTTTCATACTCAAGAACAGATTCATCATTGCCCGAATAAATAACTAAATAAACATATTTTTCTTTCCTTTTTTCTTTTCCCTTGTATGCAGAGAAACGTGTAGTAATGGTTAGTTTTGTGACTTTCACCGATGTCCTGAATGATAAATACTCATCTTTTTGAAGTTTTCCTGACATCTTATGATCATTGACAAATGTATTAAATAGCTTCAGACATATAAATAAAATAAAAAATAAAACCATGTCGTTCAGTACAAATGTATTTTTTTTCTTCCCACAAATTGGAAGATAAAACAATATTTATCTTTTTAACTAAATCTTTTAACTAGATTCACAGGAGTGAGAATGGACTGTGTTTAGAGATAAAACAAGGAAATTAATGTTAGAAAAACTATTTTTCACCCATGACAAGCCCCAACAAAGTAATTTTTACGTAATGACAGCGACTGGATCTGTTTTTCTGGCTTCTCCATCAAGTGGCTGCAGTCCCAACAGGTCAAACTACAGATGTACACAAACAGGACATAAGACATAAAAGGAGGAGATTTCATGGCCTCTGCTTCTACAGAAGTGCATAGTTTTATACTAAAGGTGATTTTATTAGAAACAGAGGCAGTTGATTTGTAAAGACTGTGTCAAAATGGCAGTGATTTTTCTTTTTTTTTTTCTTTTACACTTTTTGTACACTTAGAAAGTTAAAACTACATTGGTTTGGAAATGTAAGTGGAGCAACATTTTTGAGTCTTGTCAGACTCTTAATATAGCAATTTATTTTGAAAGCTTTGATGTCTTGTGTGCTAACATTAATTGCCAACGTCATGGTGAATAAAAATAAAACACATATTCCTTTCAAACAAAAGACTGATTTGATTCACAAAACTTTGGTTTCTAATAAAGCATGATACTCCTTACCATATGATAATATAGTTGGGCTTGCTTTAACTCCAGAATATTCTTATAACATTACATCATCTATCCATTACATATTTATCTGAACCTTTACCACCACTATGATTTTACTGGGTATCTCTAAACATGCTTTTGTGAAAATATCAAACATTTTCTTGAGATGTCAAAGTAATTTGAAGCAAAGAGAAGCAAGCAATAACTGAAATGTAATCTGAGTGTATTGTAATGTCTGTGTTATATATGGGGTATTCATATAAATATTGATGTCATCAGCATAAGGACGTAATTTTGCTTGACATTTTTCTAATTTTGCTTTTGAATAAGAGAATCAGCATTGTAGTACTGGCTAGTTTTGCGGGTTTGCACCAGTCAGTGATGTCCTGAATGATGAACAATCATTCTTTAAGAAGTCTTCCTGACATCTTGTAATCATCAACAAATGTATTAACAACTCTGGCCATATGAATAAAGAAAAAATAAAACAGTGTTTTCCATCAGTGCCTTTCCGTACAAATGTTTTTCTTCCCCAAAAGATTACAGATGAAAAGATGTTCATCTGTGTTCAGTCTTTGTAGATTTCATTAGTACTGATCATCTAGTTCTTTCTGTATGAATGATAAACATGTCCAACAAATCATCCACAAGAGCGTACTGAAATCATATTTGCCATATCATTTGGATACTTATTTCCTCTTTCTGAGACAAAATTACAGTATTTTGATTACATCTTTTTGTTGGGGTTTCAAAGCAAATGATCTCAGTAGTGACACAATAAGCCAATATAAATCTTTCATATAAGGCATTAGACATTTATTACCACATATTAATTTCAGAAGAGACATATACTGTTTCAAAAGCATATTTTTTTTCAGTTTTCTAATATATAACATACGATGTAACAATAAATGAAGTTTATCAACATACAGAAGATCTAAATGTTGACGTAATGATGATAGATGAGTCACATTATACCTTTATTGTAACAGTACTTATAAATATAAGACTCTCCAATGTTCATAGAAATGATGGTGAAGATAGGCCAGGCACTAAAATGACATAATCAAGGCTATATAACGCAGAGGTTCAACAGTGACATCTAGTGTTGAGGCTGTGCATTACACAGTTGAATGACGGAAGGATCTGTTAAGTTTCACCTCACCCATTCACATTTGGTACGAAGAGTGTTGATCATTGAAGGATATTGGCAATTCAGTTGTCAATACAATACAAACCACAAGATTTTTTTTTTAAAAAAGGCAGCCATGAAAGTTAAAGTTTCTCAGAAGTGCAATTATTATGCATAGTAAAAAGTAAAATTACAAATTTGTATATGTTAAGATTCACATTCAATTCAATTCAGAAATACTAATCTCCAAAAGAAAATTCAATTATTTCAATAGTCGGGATGATTTGAATCTCTCCAAAGATTCATTGCAGATGGTGGGCAGGAAGCATCTCAGCATCAGCGTCAGTGTTTCGTCTCCAGTCCAGACTGTTTTCCAGGTGAACGCCCAGGTATTTATACTCCTTCACCACCTCCACTTCTTCTCCCATGTTGAAAATACTATTGAACATAAACCTGGTTCTCCTAAAACCCACAATCATCTTGTTTTGTTCACATTTATGATGAGATGATGGTTCCCACACCAGGTGGTCCACCAGTTCCCTGTACTCACCCCACAGCAGTCATTTGAGAATTTCTGCAGATGACAGGACCCTGGCTTGTACTGGAAGTCTGAGTACAGAGTGAAGGGGACTGGTGAGAGTACAGTCCCCTGTGGTGCCCCCATGTTGCAAAAATTCCTTCATAACCAGGACAACTTCAAATGTAAACTAAATTCAGTAACTTGAAAAAACAATAAAGCCTGTTCAAAATTAGTGAACTTTGCTTGGGATTACATGAAATAAAAGTGATAGGTGGCTATCCGTGGATTCTGAGAAGTTGCAGATGGATACTTGGTGTCTTTAAGGGTATATGAAGTGGATGCAAAAGTGATTCCAGCGGCTTCCTCAAAATTAAGGTATATTTAGAGCTTGTAGGCCTGAGAGCAGGAATATCAGCTTTGCATGGAAGCAAACAAAAGCAGCGTTAGTGGTGTGTAGTGCAAATAATGCGTCTACTCTGTTGAGATAATTGAAATCTAGGTCTATCCAGCACAATGGAGGGAGACAGCAGGGACGAGAGAGGCAGAGAGAGAGAGAGAAAAACTGTATCATGTTTTTGTCTCTGTCGCCATCTAGGGGCCAGCAAAGATGATAACAAGAAAAATATTCATTTTTCTTTATTGATGTGTTTTCAATTTCATTTCATGTATTTATGACCAA
Source organism: Arrhamphus sclerolepis (assembly GCA_037176975.1). Classification (NCBI taxonomy): domain Eukaryota; kingdom Metazoa; phylum Chordata; class Actinopteri; order Beloniformes; family Hemiramphidae; genus Arrhamphus; species Arrhamphus sclerolepis. The sequence goes on along the minus strand of JBAMYA010000004.1, from coordinate 9,404,846 downwards.
ATCTTACATTATCTTACCGAACTGATATAAGTTTTAGTAAAAGGTTATATAATTTTGATTAGTTTGCCTCATTATTAGTGCCATATTGTTCACAGACAAAGGATTCATATGTTGAAATGGCTCTTTTCCCCCCATTTACCCCCAACGACAATAAAATACAGTTATTGGACAAGTAACCTATTGTATCAATAGTAACAAAATAAATCTTCTAATTCTTGGTTCTGGTTACAGAGAGAGACGTTGTCGTCATATTGTTGATAACATGAAATAAAAAAAAAAGAATAAAGAGCAGCTCGGAGGAGAAATTACCTCAGCCTTGTTGAGATGTGCCTGTAGTGTTGTGGTGTCTCTTTAAAGGAAGGGGGAGTGTAGAAGAGGAACAGAGGGAAGAGATGAATAGAAGGCACCAGAACCACCTACCATGACCAAGTGCGCTGTAAATGTAGGACAGAAATTCGAGTGGAATACAAACGGACCAACAAGCGACATATTCGAAGGAAAACCATGTTTGGATGTGTTTTATCTGAAACATGTATTTTTCAATATGTTGCCACATGCGATCATAGGAATACAGGGAAACTGTTTTTCCTTCCAAACATCCCGTGCTTTTTAAAAAGGAAAAGAAGAGTGGCAGTTAAGCATCTCAGTGATCTCTTTTTCTGACTATCAATGGTAGGCACTGCATAATTCACCCTTATCCACCGGAGCCATTTGGTTCCTCCTCTCTTGGAAGACGCCAAAAAAAAGACGACCACATCCAGCGGCTGGTGCCTCCGACTGTTTGGCAATGCCCTTTCCTCTCTTAGGAAGGACTTACGCACAGTAGCGGGAGAACGCGCACGGGAAGGATGCATTTAACGCTGGATGTGTGCTGCATTCAGGGAGATTCGGCCGTAACAGGAGCTTTAGCAGAAACAGCGAGTGCGGAGGGCCTGGGAAGCACCCAGTTCCACTATCTCCTCCTTTTCCTCCCCCCCTGCAGGACCATGCTTGCGTGAGGGATGAGGCCGTGCACAGGGACACCAGGCCAGAGCTGCGGCCTACTTCTCACAAGAGCCGGTCTCTCGACAGCAAGATCTGTGAACACATCACCACCATCAAATCAGCATCTTTGGTATGCGCTCCGGACTCTCCAGGGTTTGGCAATGGAAAATACGTGCGCGCGTGCGCGTGTGCGCTAGTCTATGTGTGCGTGCTGGCAGAGCGGGAATGAGGGGGGGGAGGGAAGGGATGTCTGTGTTCTCAGCTGTACATCAGTAGTCATGGCAACCAGATTCTGTTAATGGATGTCATTTTCCCCCTCTCTCTGCCTCTGCTTTTATGCGCGTGTATTGTATTTGTATGTATTAAAGGCAAATCTCTGCATATAATGGCTTTTATTTAGTGAGCTTCTTTTTTTGTCATAGGTTAATACAGGTGCATTTTCACCTCTTCTAATAATAATCATCTTGGTTATCTCGACTTGTGCCTGGGCTCAGTTCATCTTCATGTTACTTATTCATCAAAAATTGGTGCTTTAGTGTTACACTCAATAATTCATTTTCATTATTCTTGAAGTGTCCAGAATTTTTGTTTGCATCTGTACAATTGGCGGTTGATTCTTTGTGCCTGCTCAGCTTCTTTTCATCCTGCCTCCTGTGTTCCTCTGTTCAGGGCATCAGGTAGATCCAGGAGCATGAGCAGGACTTTGAGCTGCGGGAGCAGATGTCTGGGTATAAGCGCATGCGGCGACAGCACCAGAAGCAGCTGATCGCCCTGGAAAACAGGCTAAAGGCCGAGATGGATGAGCATAGGCTCCGGCTGCAGAAGGAATTAGAGACACATGCGAACAACACTTACATTGAGCTGGAAAGACTGGCCAAACGCCATGTTGCTCAAACTGAGAAAGAGGTACAGCCTCAACAGCAGTTGAATTAGAGGCCAGCTAAGAAGTGGTTTAAGTCACATTTGTGTCAGTGCAGACATTTCCAGTCAAACTTTTCAATGAAGAGGGCTGCATTAAATGTCTCTTCACAGATGAAGTCAGTTGCAGCAGAAGAGAGGAGGATACAGCAACAGATTGTTGCTCAACAAAAGAAAGAGCTGACGGCTTTCTTAGAGAACCAGAAAAAGGAATACAGACTTTGCAAAGACAAGATCAAGGAAGTAATGGTTACCAGCAGTCCAGTCATAAGTTATAATGAAATCTATTTCATGTGTTTCCAGGTCATACAAGTTATGTTCACTCGGTTCTGTTTTGTGCTGTGTTGAAGGAGATGAATGAAGACCCTTGTACACCTAAAGAGGAGAAGCAGGAGCGTCTGTCCAGGCACAAAGAAACAATGCAGCGCTCTCAGGCTGAGGAGGAAGCCCACCTGCTGGCCCAGCAGAGGCTGGTCTATGACCGCAGCTGTCGGGCCCTCAAACGCCGGAGTCTGATCAGGCGGCATGAGTTTGAACAGGAGCAGCTGAGAGAGGTAACGTGGTTTTCTGACATTATGTAACATGATGTGAAATTATGTCATTGCAGGCTGTGACTATTTTGAGAATGACTTCTGTTCTCCGAAGATATGCAGATGGAGGAATTTGTGTCATGATTGTGGCAGCATGGATCTAATGACCAAATCAAGACCAGGTTCAGCAAAAGGGCTGACATAATGGTGATTGCTTACAGTAGAGGACACTTTTCTTTCTCTTTTTTGGCTTCTCTTTTTCTCTCAGTTAGCAATTTAAGACAAAACATTTTCATGCTGCAGGTCTTCCAAGTTTCACACGCTGTTTTTTTTTCTTTCGAATGTAGACACTGGCAAATATATAAAATAGATAGAATGACTTACCAACTACATCTGTTGTTTCTGCAAAACAGAGATGGGTCAGATGTTTAATAGAGTCAACTTTGTACAATTTTGTCTTTTTTTTTTTTTTTGGATTTGTTTATTCTCTTCTTGTGCCCGCCTCTTAGGTTTGTGCATTACAGATGCTAAGTTAGGGTTAGAAAACACACATTAAAGTTGCATGTAAGCTGATCCTTTCCTAAACCAGTCCAAAGTAGGTTAGGTGCAAAAACCTAAGCCTAACCCTGCTTGAAGAAGCAGAAAGGAACTTTGGACTCCTATCCCACTTATCTCTTACAAAAGAACTGCATATCGCTTTACATCACTATCAGTGATGAGGAAATTAGCTCACAGAGCTTCAGTGCACATCATGGCAGGGACAACTAAAGTAAACTAAAGATGGAGGTGAAAACTAGGAAGTGACAAAGTAAGACACCAAACAAGAGGAACTTAAACTCCTCGCCAACAGAGGGACCCACTAATCTAAAAAATGTGTGTTCCTACCTGCTAAACCAGTTTGCTGAACTGGGTTTGAAACTAAAAGTACTTGGTTACATTTAGGACTCAAAACTACCTGGATGGTACCACAAAAACATAATAACATCACATGCGTCTGCTCTCATAATTCACTGGAGGTTGCGTATCTTTAAAACATTGTATTGCTTGTTATGTTCTTTTTTTTCTACGCACATTGTCTCACCTAAAGAACCAGAAGCTAAAAAATGGAGCATTTCATATAGTTTGACAAAAGGTGCCCCGAGAGATTACAGTAGGAGAAAATTAATCAGTTAAATAATCAGTTGAATAATTGATTAATCTTCAAGGTTAAAGCACATAAATATCTTCCAGTGTTTATTTTGAACTTATAATGAGGCTATATATATATATATGTATATATACACATATGTATATGTGTGTGTGTGTGTGTGTGTGTGTGTGTGTGTGTGTATACATATGAAGATGAAGCTAATCTTTACATCACATATGACTAAGATTAAATTAATATTTTTACAGGTTGAGTTGTTGGTGTAGGTGCAAAAGAATTAAAAATATACCGAAAGCAATCACTCACTTTAACCCTGAATAACTTATTTCAGTACGAAGTTGTTTCATCTGGTGGATAACAGAGGGCACAAAATAGCAGATTGTTTTAGGGGTATAAGTGTGTGAAATCAAAAAGTTGTTGATAGTGAAGCATGATATGGAAACCAGTCAAAAGATATGATATACGAATATTATTTGCAATAATTACATTTACAAAGGCACATGCATTGCAATTCAAGCAGCTTTACAACATAGAGAAAAACTGACTTTTCCCTCAACTGGTATTTTAAAAAAAAACAACAACATTACAATGATTATTTTGTCCCAGGAGCTGAACAAGAAGAGGACGCAGAAGGAGATGGAGCATGCCCTCATGATCCGGCAGGACGAGTCCACCCAGGACCTGGAGCGCAGGCAGCTGCAGATTCTGCAGAAGCTGCGTGTGGAACTCATGCGGCTGCAGCACCAGACAGAGCTCGAAAACCAGGAGGAGTACAACAGCAGACGACAGCGAGAACTGCAGAGAAAACACACTGTGGAGCAGCGGCAGCAGCCGAGAAACCTCAAGGTGTCCAAGATATTCTCAATTTCATCCTTTACTCTGGGTAGTTATTTTGTGAGCTGGTGTGTTGGAGAATTTATCTTTTCGTTTGTTATGCACAAAATATTTCTGGATATTTTTTCTAACTTTTTTGAATACAGTTTCTCTTGATGAGATAATTAAATTTGAATTTTAACAAGGCAATTAATTGAAAATTAATCAAAACCGACATTCAGAGAGCAACATAACTGTTTGATCTCTTCTTTTTTCTTTTAACTTTTATTTTTGCACCACTGTCCTTAAGTGAAATTGAACCAACAGCAGATCTGGGCCTTTATCATACCTGGATAGCTTTCGGTTAATAATCATGTTTGATTTAACCCTCTGCAGACCCTGGAGATGCAGATCAAGAAACAGTTCCAGGACACTTGCAAGGTTCAGAACAAGCAGTACAAGGCTCTTAGGAACCATCAGCTGGAAGTTTCCCCTAAAGGTGACCATAAAACCATCCTGAAGAGCCTGAAAGAAGAGCAGACGTGCAAGCTGGCCGTACTGGCCGAGCAGTACGAACAGAGCATCAATGAGATGATGGCTTCACAAGCGGTACGAAGATTTTGAAGCATCTTGTCATTAGCACCAAATTCTGGATCATAGATTTCCAATTCGCAGTATTAGTTGAAAGTAACATCCAAATAGACACAGCTCGTCAGACCTCTAAGATGAAAAACTATAGTTAATGTTTGTTCTAACCATTCCTTTCACTAGATGCGATTAGAGGCAGAGCAGGAAACTGAGTGCCAAGCTCTGAAGCAGCAGCTGAAGCAAGAGATGGAGCTCCTGGATGCCTACCAGAAAAAAACCAAGTCACAGATGGAGACCCAACATGAGCGTGAGCTGCAGAAACTTGAGCAGAAAGTGTCCATACGGAGAGCACACCTTGAACAGAAGGTACATTTAACATCAAAGCCTAAGACTAAAATAGCTATTAAAAGTAACCAAAATAAGTGGGCAGACAGATCGTTTTTAGAAACATATGCTGCCGACATTTTTAAAGCAGTTCCTCGTGCCAGTCACCATGATGAAACTGAAATGATTCAAGGAATGAGAGGTTTACCCTTGTTATGTCACAAGGACTGACTTAATGTATTACTGATACAAAAAGAGAGTATCACTATTGTCAGGGAACGCATCATGATGTTTTTTGACCAAGCCTGTGCATGTGACAAGCACGAAAGCTTGACACTGTTGCACAAACGGAAAAAAGCTCTCAAGCTTTGTTTTACAAATTAATTTCCAGATCAAAATTTTTTTGAATATATATACATATGTGTACACATATATGCACACACACACACACACTCTGCAGACACAGGCACACACATACACACACACTCAACATTCAGGCCCCTCCCTACAGGCACTCAGCC